>QVRM01001764.1:40000-145000 GCA_003439945.1 Dermanyssus gallinae | reverse complement strand
TGGCTTTAGACACCAATTCGCGCTAGTGTGTTGAAATTTCTTGAAAAGTCTTCCTCCTCATTTTTTGTTAAAGAGGGGTGAAGAAACCGTAAGGCTCCAAGTCTTCTAAGTAAGCTCGGTGTTTCACCAGCGTGGACCCGGAGGCGACGGGAAGAAGACAATGGTCACCGTGCCAGCAGACTATTGACTTCCTGTAGGAGGAGGCGCCCCAACCTGACCACTGAGAGCTCTAGGACTTGGGCACAGCTACATCTACCCAAGTACCGTCACCTATGACAAATCTCAAGAACAAAAAAGACATCGTCCGTTGCTGCTTTTAAACGCCTCTCACGGGGTTCGTCGTAGTGATTAAAATATCCAGTCGTTCGTGTCATCTGTATACACTACTCCAGGGATAGGGCCTCATACCCATGATCGACCTGGGTCGATCGTTGCCTGGCGTCCCACTTAACTGTGACGAGGAAATGACTTGAATCCGATTGCCGTTCATAGAGTACCGCATCAACACGTGGCTATGGAGAAAATCCTTTTTAATACTAGGTTTGATTATTTCTGGGACAGCTGCCCAGTAGAAGACGCCAATTCCTCTCTAGCATTGTTCAGTTTGCGACAAGCAGAATATCTACTATCAATGGCTATTTGACAATTATTTGATATACGGCCATTGAGTAAAGTAAAATACTATAGGTATTGCATAGTCCAAATGCGCCTTTCCGGGTAGCTTACTCGTAACGTGATATTGTTATGGATGTACAACAGTGACACTGACTCGGCAGGAAGACCTACGATCGGCACAAGTTCGGCAGAACGATGTCGGCGGCGCTTCGAGAGGTTTCAGCACTTTTGGCTTGTATCCTTAATTGTCGCATGGGCACGGGGCATCCCCCCACGCAATATTTCACTTCTCAAGACTTTAGATGGGTACGGTTTCTGGATTTGTACGACACCTTCATTTCTTACATTCTACGCTGATGGTGAAGGTCCCGGTGGTGTCACTCATTGAGGCGAGTCATACGCAATCTACATCTTCGCGTTTTCTGTTTTTCAAGCATCACCTAAAGTATTCTAGCCAAGAACTCGGCTTGATCATGACACGGTTATCCCACGAAGCATATTGCAGGCGCCGTCACGATGAATATTGCGGGGCATTAGTTCCTGGCAGCCCAGAAGCGCTTCGGCCCGAAAAAAGCTTATAGACTTCGGGACAGTTTACACCAGTGGCATCTCGAGCAGTTAGAAGCAGCGTCTCTCGCAAAACGTTCGGGCCTATGACTAAGGCTCTCTGCTCTGCGGCATATCGAAACAAGGTATTAGCCCGACAGTCCCTCATATAGTTCGACGCTGACTGCTGCATGGTCAGACCGTTCGTAATACAGGCGCTAGTCCTGTCCTGGTCTATCGCCCTACCGATAAGTATCGATATTTGTATTGCGCTCATCGCCATTTGGATCACCAATTGTTGGATATAGAAAAGATGCAGGCCTATGTCGGGAGGCAGAGGCGATGTCCCACCGCGCGCCGGTGTTCTTATTTAATTAATGTTCGGCTTCTGTCCAATTCCCGAACGCCCCCTTCGCGAGTATTTTAAAGAAGACTCTAGTTTATCCCACAGCACCTCAGATGTCATGCCGATCTCCTAAAAACGTTAAAGTAAATGCGGATTCAAGCAAGGACGAACAAAAAAAATGTCTGCGGTCATTCATGTCGTACAGCATACAGACTGTACGACAGGTAACCTTCAACGTCAACAAGAAGAAAACCTTTAGGATCGATAGCAACAATTGCACACATTTTTTTTAGGGATTTTCAGTAGAATTTGTTTTCAAATTTGTCTTTGGCGCAATACCTACCTCTGGTGGCCTCTCTTTCGTAGCTTACATCTTTTATCTGGTTAGCAGAAGCACAGTCGCTATGGCATCTATCGCATGTCCCTCTCTTTAAAGGCGGCTTTAATTCTTTTGAACATGAAGATATCATCGGTGGTCTCATATGGCATCACAAGCATATGGGAATATATCTCGGCAGCGTAGCTGTGCAGTCCAAATAAAGCAGAGGCGAATTTTCTTAAATGAGCCGACTCTTCGACAGTACCGTGAGTTATACGATTGGAAACTGAGGCAATTCTCCTGGGATCTCTGCACGATACTTGCGAGGCAAGTTTATAACGGAGCTTGAAGGCATAAGCTCTGGAAGGAGGTTTCCACATGCCTCGACGTTGACACACCTACCGAGGATGTCCCCGTAGTCATTTGGGAGAACTCTCCGCAAACAATAGAACTAAATGGGCGTAAACCATACGAGGAAGATGACTAATTACGGACTCATCACTCAATAAGCTAGTTAGCTTTTTTCATACCGAAGAAGAGAAAGCTTTCATTGTCTCTGTTTTTGAGGGTTCTAGGATGAAAGCCTACCCTCCTGCCTGACACGGAAGTAATATGCAAAACTATAACCAGCAAATTTGTTCCGCATTTTTAAGACATAATGACCGACGAGGGATAGTGCGCGTCCTTTGTATTTCGTAGACCAAGCGGTCAAAATCATAGATCTCACCTCGTTTTACGGAAAGTTAAATGAAATACGTTTCCTTTACACGGATCTAGCTCACGGAACTCACCCACGAGACTTTCAATACACCAAGGACATCCGATTCGCTATTCTATATAACACCAGCACCGAGCCACCAGTCTAGTACAGCTCTACGCTACAGATCATGATATACAACCAAGTCCAAGTTCCTATATACACGAATAATTTAGAATTCATTTAAGTCCTTTAGCTGTACATATCATTTTTGACGCCGACTTGATTCGGTTACAACAGAAAGGGGAGCCCCTTGCCCGTAGGCAATGAACCAATTATCGACGCGGCGTTTCCGCGTTGAATTTCAACTGATATTCTTTGTAGCAAGAACTGCCTAGCCCTTCTATCGCCGGATCCGCCCAGCTCCGTTAGAAAGCTCTTTGTTATCGTCCAGCATCCTCCAGCCAGTCAGCTACATGTCGTCGTCTTCGGTGGCCGCTCACTTTTCAAAGCCGAGGTTACTTTCTCGACAACGAAGAAAAGTAATGCGCAATAGTCTGGGCAGCAAAAAAGTTCCGGTTATATTTGCTCCGACGAGAGTCGTTATAGCTGACCACGAATGTATTATGTTAGTTGATGAAGGAGTCAATGAATAGTAGAATCGCTTCACCCGGTGGGCGATCTACCTGCAGAAGTTTAGCGTGAGCAGAACTTACGAACGAGGGTGAAAACACCTAGATGTATAGACGAAGGCCGGCACACCTCAATACTATTACGCCATGGCCAGGCAATTAAAAGGCCCAGAAGGACACAACACAACCCGTAATGGAGAGAGGTTGCAGGGAGCATGTGCCTTCCTCCTCCCCTGACAAAGAAGATACTCCCGCGCTTATATTGATTGAAGACTGACCAGATCTAAAGCAGAAATAGGAATTTCGCCGCAAAAGTTAAGCTGTAAATACACCCTCTAAATAACGTTATTCTATCTTTGAGAGAGGCATGGCCCAGCGAGCCGTGAATGTCTGCATTAAATTCGTAATTAGAGAAAAGACCCAATCTAGGACAGCCTAATCGTACTTCAGGAACACCTACCTAGCAAGGAAACATTAGCAAGCGTAACTTTCGGTTGGACAGGTGCGCGCGAAAGAAAACGCATGGCGGTGTCCCAGGGGCTTCCTGCAAATGTGTAAGGATATCTTCGTTCTCCTCTGGCTGTTGGCGTAGTTATAGCTTTTATCGCTGAGGCTATTGGTGTTGATAAAATAATTAATATTATTATATACACGTGCTCTTGATGTGCAATACAAATCTAAGCAATTCGTTTATATATACTCCCAAATGTATTCCAACATATATATATATATATATAAGCGTAAGCATTTTTAAATAGAATGGAAAGTGTATTAGGAGTGGCAATAAAAATATGAATAAGTGCACTACAATTAAAGCTGGCAGGGTATTGCTTTTCAAAATGTACGATTGCAAAATAAATATATGTTTGATAGACAAACGAAACTGAACAACCCAAAGTTGGCTTGCAGAAAACAATTGTCGTGCTAATGCAAAATTCAAGCTTCGCAATGTTTTTTTTTGCGCTCACGTATAATACCTTTAAAAATGTTGTGAAGGTAATAATACCGTTTTTGAGAAAAATGTGTACATTTTGAAGATTATTTAGAAGCCAATATCAACAAGAGGCAATGACTCACACTGGTTAGTAGTAGCCCCAGCCCAACACCTTCTTGTTTATTCTATACAACCGGAACTCTTCAACTCTGGCTCCTTATGCGGGCTTATGAAATTAAACGGTGAAACTGATTAACGATGAAGTTTTGTCATCTGCAGCTTTCTCTCAACGAAACTACAACATGGTGTAGCAGAAACAGCTTAATAATGCATACTGCATTGGTTCCGAAAGTCTCGTTTAACACGCATGTCTGCGAAGCACAAACAAAAACGATAGTCACAATACCCTACTAGAGAACCTGTGTGACATGGACAAATACGGCCTTGAATTTGTTACGTCTTAAAATACCGATACATTCTAATTCTGCGGTGAGTATGAGTGATTATCGAACACAAAACCACATGAAAAGCTTGGGCAAAGTAAGTTGCGTTTTGTAAGTGGGACGTCTCGGCCACATTTGCAGCAAAATTATTTAACGAGCGAACTCTCATTGAAGATGTAACGCACTCGGCAGACTACTTTGGGTTACTTTTTGAATTAATTTATGAATAACGGCTGTTTCAAGGAGAGCAACCTTAATTTCTTAAAAAAATACTTTGAAAATCCAAGCTTTAGTAACAACAGCCGCTTTCGACACAGTAAAGTAGAAACAAGTCTATCAGCTAATCATCATACTCTGGTTAGCCGAAATAGGCAGAAGGGATGCAACGGCAATATGTATCATAGAGCCCAACTGGTTTAGTATATATTATTGTGCATGCTGCCCTAATAATGGGCATTGCAATATGGAATGTCATCATTTTTCTCTGTGCTGCAATATTTAGGGAACGTTGTAAACAGCAAGAATTGGTTATGTGTTGTCAAACTAAGCCAATGTATTCTGACTAGCCAACCTTATAGGCGAAAAAGCAAAGTTTAAATTTAGATTTAAATAATTTTAGTCGGGAAATGTCGGAAGCGAGTGCATACAAGCGGCTACAGTTGTGTGTATGATCAGAGAACTTGTGCGCAATGTAAAGGCAAGCAGATCTCGCTAAGATCTGCTCTAGAAGTAAAAACATTTTTTTAGTAGAGTGTCCTCCATCCCCTACAGGCTTGGAACTTAACCTGAGGTATATCTTCAATGCACCGAGGGCCGGACATGTTAATATATCTAGGGCTTCCCCAACAATCCTTGTGGCAGCAGCATGGCCGCTGATTCTCAGCGGTATGGTTTATCATCTATTCTCAGTGAGCATCGCTCAAAGAAAATTCGATCAACAACAGGAATCGAATTGGCGACACCCCGGTAGATGACAGCCATGACTAGCGCACTAGTTCCCTAGACCACGCCGTCACAGGATCTGCTCTGAGATCACCATGCACTGGCGGCGGGGCGACTGCGTAAGTAAACTTAGCGAGAGAGAAGGTGAAGAGGCGTGTCTTGCATCTCTGGCAGTTGAATGCCAAATTTGTTTGTTTTATTCGTAACAGTTTTTTTAAGTTAAGAAAATATTCTGTCGCGCTTTCAAGCATCACACTTTTATGTGATAAAAAATGTGATTTTTCGTCAAGTTTCATTATGGTAGACATTGCCCAAACGATTCTAACAGCAGTGCATATTCTGGCCACCAGATCATCAACGAGAATAAACGAAATTAATTAAATCGACCTCATTTAGGCGGCTTTAACAAAATAAGTGGAGACCTCGACTTAGGTCTCCACTTGGAGACCATGGTTGGAGCCATGTAATGGAACTGTCTCAGCTAATCAATTGACCCCGGAGGTAGCGCTTAGCTAAGCCCGTTCGGCTACGCCATTATGTGCTTCATCGTGTTGGAACCCTTTGTTTCTGAGCGAATAATTTCTGAGACATCCACCAAAAAAAGTCTGGCAAGACACCTCCAAAAAAAGTTGTGATATTTTTCCGCATTAACCATTCGGGAAGTAAAGATAAGGTTCCGTCTACGTCGGCATGGTCTAGAGAAGAGTGGCGGCATAGTCTAAAGTCTAGTGCGCTAGTTATGAGTGTCAGCCACCATGATGGCAGTAGAAAAACTGTTAGGGAAACCTTAGATATCTCAACATGCCCGCCTAAGCTGCCGCTCTAAGCGCCCCTGATATAAAGAGCCGTTGTAACGTGCACTTAAATATACATGTCAAGTGAACAATAATTCGACCCATCCATAATGTAATTAGGTAGTTGCAGTTCATGCCAGTCCAAACAAAAAACTGTTGTGAATCAGTTGCAGGTCGCAGAAAGTTAATTTGTTGAAGTGTCTGCGGATATGTAGTTTTTCGTCGATGATTGCATTGTGTTTATGGGACAGCTACTCACTTTGACGCTAGTATTGACACTACTAAAGTATTTTTAGAAAGACGGGCGAATCGGGCCCCTTGAACGATGAGCTCTTCCTTAGCCACTACGCGCAGTCGTGCAGCGTCATACGGAGAGCCCCCGGCAAAGCTCGTTTTTTTTTGTTTTTTAATGTATAAATATATATATTTTTTTACAGATTTCCGTTAGGCTACTGCCTGTGTACGTTTTTTTCATGTCATGGCTAATTTTAATCCACTCCGGCATTTACCTTGTCTAAATTGAAAACCATGCAAACCAATTTAAGAGTAGCCGGTCTGGGTCTCGAACCCAGTCCTCCCGAATGCAAGGCAAAGGCTTTGCCACTAAGCCATCTTGCTCGGTTAAGTTATGCCTATAGTCTGTCTTCTCTGTGCCGTGAGTGATTATCATTTAGACAACTACACACTTACGTGGCAGGAGAGCTCGTATTTTTGCCACAGTGGACACGGTTAATTAGGTCAAATATTATAACTATACTATTTGGCCTAACAATACTTACTGCACAATTACGAATCCAACCACCATGAGATAAAAAATAAAATAATCAATACAAAGTGAGTTTGCCAGAAAATTCTGTTAGTTTACCTCAATGATAAATGTTCAAGTTATTGAACGTTAATAAAAAAAAGACATCTTATTATATTGTGTTTTTCTCGAACTTATATTAATGCCACCACCATTTTTCTTGTCAACGTTGATATAATAATGATAAAATACATGTCACAAGAAAAAGAAACAAGCTTCTTCCGATTACATCCGACCATGCTTCATATCGAACAAATCACTCTCTTGCAATTATACACTTGCAAAACTTGTAAAAAGCGACGTTCGACCAGCTACATAACTTAAAGAACAAATGTCCATTATTTCACTGCCACTTTTAAACAAAAGCAACAATGTTTGTCCGGCCCCATTCCATATGAAATACTATTTATTGTAACGAGCTCTTTTAATGATAGTTTAAAGATTTTATTTTAACTTATTGTAACGATTCTACGATCCCCTAAAATATTGACTATATGGGTTTGGGCAGCCTTTATATCGTTCTTCGAATAAAGGTACTTGCTATCGACACTTCTAATAAGCTTTATTATCCTTGCATCATCATCCTTGGATCACCATATTCTAAACAACGAGGGACATGTCTGTCACTAAGCATACATGCCAGACTACCAGACGTGTGTCCAGTTAGACGTGTGGGTGTGCGCGTGAAACAGCAGTACTGACTGATGTTCTGAACTAAGATTTTCTCATGTGTTTCCTCCACTTGACTCTCTGGTCTTCAAGTTCAAGTTTGTCCACCTTGTGAAGGTGATGAACTTTGCTGTAGCTATTCTTGCCTGACTCAAGAGAAGATTTATCGACTTATCGTCTACGAGAAAAAGACGCCCCTTTAAATGCTCTGGTGCATTCCTACGCAGTGGCCCTTGAGCCAGCAAAAAAGTCGAAAGGGACGCTCATGCTTTGCTGCCGTGAAACGTGAAGATTAAGTCAGAGTTGCTCTCAACTAGACCAGCCCTTCTAAAGCCTTTCTAAAGAGAGAAGAGAACTCGGAGAAGGAAGCTCTGAGAAAGCAATCGGGTCAAACGTTTGTCAGTATGCTTGCACGCATCTACGCTCACATAAATATACACACACACGTCGTGGTAGTGGCCTGCTGTCCTAAGTATGTTGATTGACATATTCGGATAGGATCCAAGGATAGTAAACGCGCAACGATGGTTGATTGATATATTGTCAAAGCGCCGCTAAATCGCCGCGGAATTGTTTCTTTGGACGAGCAGGGCCTGGGCCCCTGGAAGACGAGTGGCTGCTAAGCTCTGCCAGCGATTGGGAAGACTCTATAGATAGCCGTAGACACAAAGTGTTTGGGGCCGCGCGAACGGTTCTCGTTGACTGTATAGCAGACGGTACGGCTCTCCTCGACCCAGCAACGAGGCAAATTGGCGGACAACTTGTGAATTACGCCAGCAGCAGATTGCTAGGCCGAGACCTGTTCAAGCAGCACACAAATAGCAATAATAACGACAACACGGTGAAGATGGGTGCATTTAGACGCTATCATGCCATGCAGAGGAATCTTAGCCGATTACGAACGTATAAGATGTGGTTGTCAAAGCGTAGAAATTGCCAATCATGAACTGATATTGTATTTATGCAAAACAAAAGCACAGGTAAGTATATATAATATAATTCTAATCACCATATATATATACTTGCTTATACAAAACTAAACAACACAGTTGAAAGTTCACACACAAGTGAAAAGAAAGAGAAAGAGACACTAAAACCTGATTGTATACATCAAATATGTTATATTACTTGCACATATTATAACCCTTAGCACCATATATATATATATATATATATATATGTATATATATGATCAACAGATCACCAAACAATCTATTCTGTCTTGCTTCGTTCAAGCTGCCAATGCGTAAGTGCATTCGGGCTTCTAGTTTAGTACAAGTAGTGTTTGAGAGAAATAGATAGAAAATTTACTGAAATATATGGTATGGTCTACAGTTATTGACACATCCCATATTATACAGAGTGTCCCAGCAAAAACAAAACGTTTAAATTGTGCGCTATTTTTACTGCTGTGCTTTGACAGTCAAACTTTAATTATTTTACTTGATTATAGGCAGTCTGGCAATATGAAACATATGCCATTATTCGCTATAACAACGCATTATAATCGTTAAACATTATGGCCAAAATTGTAGTTTATTGTCACCATTCGTATATTGTTGGTAGACAATGTTTTAAGTGTGTTGTAACTGTGAATCGAATAATCGAACATTTTGAGGGGTCCGGGTCAATTGCTGTTACCAAATCATCGACACATATTTGAATGGAAACCTAGATAATTGAACAACAACATATTTAACGATAAGGCCCATTTTTCATGCTGATGGCTTTGTGAACAAGCAAAGTTGTCGAATCTGAAGTGATAAAAATCCACATAAGTTTTACGAAAAGAAAATGCATTCCTAACGTGTCACTGTAGGGTGTTAGGGTGTCGATTGTGGGCTGAAGGCATCCGTGGAGGACTATTTTTCTTCGAAGGCGCAAGAACGAACAGTTTCGGCGCATCACTCCCAGTTTTGAGTTCCACAATTGAATTGTACGGATCTCAGACATGTGGTTCCAACAGGACTGGAAGGTGCCACTTGTCTCGTCATATGGGACAATCGCAATATTACACGAGATAATATTATTCACTCATATTAGTATTCCCTTGTCCTTTAATGTCCCGTTTGGGCGACCAGAAACGGTAGATGCTGCGATTTAACGACTTTGAACTTCTTTCTCTGGGATTTTTGCTGTCAAAAGTGTATGCCGACAAACCTACGATTAGCCAAGACTTGGAGGGAGAGACTAAACGCGGTATCACTGTGATCCAGCCAGATTTATGCCAAACCTTGAGCGAAGCTATCGTTTAAAAACGCAAACGTGCCAACGAAGCCCAAGGAGGAATTTTCCAGATGTGTTGCTCCATAAATTATTTCCACATGTCTACCTCGTGAATAAATAATTTGTTTTTCACTATCTTTCACCCTAAAGCATTCCCGCTAATTTGTTGACTCCATCTTTCACCCAAAAGTACTCCCGCTAACGTAAGCAGGGCCAGAATATTTAAGGCAAGCATACACGGCGAGCATAAAAAGACGAACAACATTAGAGGAACAAGGATAAAGTATATCGCTGTCGAAGCAACGACCGCAGATGCGCAGCCAGATTACAAGTGTTCCGAAACGTTTCTGTGTCGCCGAAGGGGACACGCCGCTAAAGCTGAAAAAGCAGCCTGAAAGACACCTACATGGTTGTGTGTACGCCACAGCCCGGCTACTGGATAACACCACATGCCACTCACCTCTTCTTGCTCGGAGGCCGGCTTATACTTACGACGGAGGGGCTAAAATATTACTGAGGTTGCCTCTATACTATTATTCAGGTTGGCACACTGCTTTGGTAGGTTTCATAAGGCTCTTTCCGGCTAAGTCAGTTCATCTTATCCGGATTTCAAGGTGCTTTTTCAGCGGCATGGGCGTGCCCTTCGACGACAACAGGCGTTATTGATTGCTCGTAATCTGGCTGCGCGTCTAATATGTGAGACGGTAGGGGATCTTGGCTTAGCCCTACGGGACCTATTTAAAAAGCTCGCCGGCCTCAATAATGTTATGAAGAGTGAAAGAAGGGCCATCGACCAAGGGATTCAGAAGGGAGGACGCAGCGCCTAAACAAAACAGAAAAAAAGAAAGTTGAGTGGTATGATAGTCTGGTGAAAATCCTTTGGAATGATAAGAGATTGCAATGGACACGTTGAGACGACACGACGCTGTCGTTTCTCGTTTTATCATGACATGGGTTGCAGTATGCTTTGGCATGCACCGATTCTATGTAAAAAAAAAGCTTTTTCGGGTTGACCCTCAGCCAACGTCCATCTAACGTCCACGGGTTTGCTTCCGCACTGCTTTAAAAAAAACCACAAGGCTTAACTATCCGATCTATCTGGTACCTAAAAAAAAAACACAAAAACCAAAATCCAAGCGCTTGGCCGGGCCTCGATTAACCAACCCCCCAACCTTACGAATACCAAGAACTTGGAAACACGGTTTTGCCAATGTAGCGGGAGCAGCAAGAAAGAAATGTATGCGCTATGGGAGAAATATATCCTTAGGCTCCTCCTTTCACTACGCGAACAGGCAAACTATGAACGCAAACCTTTTTGTTTGTTGCCCCGAAGTCGCTTCTGTTTGCGAGCGTGCCGGAGCAGCTTGAGTGCGATCTCGTCGTTCTCGGCAACCAGCTCCCGGACGATGGCCGCTTCGGCACAGAACTCATCGAGGCGTTCGATCATGCAGTGGCCCACCACGGAGCCACCCCGTAGCGCCAGGAACGTGTCGACATGCCGGGCGAGAAACGGCAGGAGGCCCGCTCGCTGGAAGCCCAACGAAGCCGAGTCCCACGCGGTCCACGCATGTAAGTGCTTCGACTTGTACGCGGAAACTCGCAGCCCCTTTCATTGGTACAGCAGTCGGAATCGAGCCGATACATCCACACACAGACAGATACACAAACAATAATACGAACACGCTAAAGTGGTCACTTGTTTTGGCTTTCCCCTCGAGTTTCGAGTGTTGCTCAGTGCCTAACAGCGGCGTAACGGAATGTCTGAAAGTCTACCTATGCTGGCTGGGTATATACGCATATATACGCTGGATATATACGCCAAAGCAAATACGATACAGTTGTGTTCATTGTTCATTCAATTGTCCTGCGACCTTGTATTAGGCAACCCTTTGCAATGCAAAGCGGAAAATAACTAGTCCTGCGTATTTCTATTAGCAAATGGCAAATTGAGAGCAATATATGTATCGTTGTTAGATGCATACGCAATACGAGTGAAATAAATGTGATGATGATTCATGTGGCAGACTTTTACTGCTCTTTTAAAAGCAGTTAAAGGGTTACCTTGCCATTCTTAATTTGCAGTCGGTCAATGTGAATGTTACACAGCTATTTTGTTAGAATTTAACGCCGATGCATTTGTTGTGCTTAACTACGGAGTTCGGAGCCTAGATAGGCAATCTGAAAAACACTTTCGGGCTGACTCTCAGCCAACATTTCCAACCAACCAAGTCAACGTCCACAAAAACCGCTCTAGACAGGCGATCGATAGAACGTTCGAGTCGACAAAGTTCTTATTAAAAGCTCGAAAATTAAAGCTAGCGACTATGGGTCATACGGTTGCCATCGTCGTTGACCCTGCAACAGCGGTAGATATCATCTACACGTCGGCATTCAACGCACGCAAAACTATATTATAGTGTAGCGCACGATCTGGGGTAGGCCCACGTTTACATTGTGATTGCGGAGGACGAGAGAGAGGACAAACCTTGATTCGGTTCGAGGTGACATCGAACTTGTACGGAATGATCACGTAGGCGAGCGGCACGGCCATTGTTCGCAGGCCGAAATTGCAGCACAGCGGGTCGGCAACGTAAGCGGGAACAGCCGTCACGGCGTTACGCCCGTCGAGATACGCCAGCGCCCGGCTCCAAACGCGGTGCGACGCGCTCGAGTCAAGCGGAGCCGCCGTTACAACAACGCCTGTCCGCTGATCGAGCTCAATCACACAAGCTTGCAGCAGACCCACATCCGGATCTGTCGCAGTACAATGCATACGAGTATTTGTAGCATATATTTAGACCTTCACTTATTTATTTTTGTACCCTCGGTCAGAACAGTTGTTGCCCCGGTTGCACATATAAATATATATATATATATATATATAAACGTAAATGTGTGGAAATATGGAAATGTATGCAAAGTTGAGGTACTACCGTTACCTATTATTTTTCGAACGAATTAGTGAAAACGCAGTTCCGCCAATAGGCCAAGCCTTGTATTGCATTGTATGTATTACTAGATGGATCGATTAGATCTGCCTGCTACTCTCCTCGGTCATCTTCCGTCCGCTCAACATTGCCTGGCATTCATTCGCGTCCCTCGATGTCTTACTACGCTATCCTATAGCGGCGTGTTAAGATTTCAACCGGTTTAATTGTTGCCGGTTTGGTATATATCCAAATATACCAATGTATATTTGGATATACTAATACCGTCTGAATTATTTTCAATCATTAAAAAGTGTTGCGAAGATCGTACTGCTTGCGATATGTATATGCAGAAATTAAAACCGTCTGAGCTATATTAAGTATAATGAATGGTTTTGTACAAGATCTACAGTGCACGGCTACAGTAATTTGGTGCGTAAACACGCAGAGTTTCATGAACGCAACGAATTGTGCGTTGGTGCTTGCACAACTGCTCTAAACACCACACTTTCCTTCGTCGCGGGTTTACATAGAGCGACTGATTTCCTATCGAAGCAATATTCTCTAAGATTTGTTGATTTAGAGTAAGGATAACACATATATATATATATATATATATATATATATATATATATATATATATATATATATTCTGCTTACCATTTTTCATATATATATATATATATTTATATAAATAATATATTCTGCTTACCGTTCTTCTCTACAAGATGGCAGTACATGGAAGTTTGAAGAACTTTGAACAGAGCGTACAGTCTCGCGTCGACAGTAGCGGTATCGTCGTCGTCATCCTCTGTACTTGTCCAGCTCGAAGAATACCTCGGTGGAGTTCGATCGAGTGCGTCTCGTGTCGGCGCCGATTCCGACGAGCCGTACCCCTTTGACGTGCCGTTTTCACGATCGACAGAAATCGTGTGCGCACTGCTCGAATGAGGTAGCGTGAACTCGGACGACAACAGTGACGTGGGGGTACGCGGCGACACATCGAGCGGCGAGTACCTCCCATCCGATCGTCCGTTCCGGTCTGGCGACAGTCTGCGTGCTGGATGGTCGCCGTCCGAGGTGTGAGTCTCACTATTTGGCTTCTTGGACGTTGCCCGCAGCAGCAGACGATGCTGCCGGTGGTAAGGGCGCGAATCATCGGCGACTCGCGGCTCCGGCTTACGCCTAGCCTTGGCATTCTTACGCTTTTCAGACCGTTTCGTACCAGCTCGACCCTGTACGGATTTCTGCCTTGACGTGTACGATGACGGGTCTCTTCTCGCCTTGTGCGACTTCCTCGGCTGATGGCGGCTAAGCTGATGGTGGCCAGCCTTCGCAGAAGGCCCTGCCGAGTTTCGGACCGTTTTCCGAGTGCCGGAGGAAGAGGAGTCGGAAGCGGAGGTGGAGCGAGAATGTCGACTCGAGTTCGAGCACGTGTTACTTACGTCCAGCACCAGCTTAAGATACGGGCCTTTGGACTGTTCTCCCCTAGGCGAGGACACTCGTTGCTTCGGCGCCACAGGAGATGGGCAATCCGAACGCAGCCTGGTATCGCCTACGGCGTGGGAATCTGTATCTGCAGCCGTGGTGGTGGTAGGTGGCTTTTTGGTGGGCGACTTTCTGATGATGATTCGTCGCACGAGCGTAGGGCTTGATAAATTCTCGCCGGAGCCCAAAAGCCGCTTGCCTCTAGCAGAGGCCGGTGATGTGCGGTGGCAGCTCCTGGCCACCGACGAGGCTCGACGGCCTCCACAGAGTGCCTTCGTGGCACTTCGCTCATGGCCATGATTGCTGGCGTACGAACTTCGGCGGAGTCGAGAAGCCACATCGACGAGATCGCCTAACGCCGCAGTGACGCCGCCTGCTGCGTAGTCTCGAAGCGGGGTCGGCGTCGATGCGTCCTGCTGGTGGGGGTTGACCGGATACGACGTACGGACAGTGTGCAGCCGCAGTCCGCATGCCTTCCACTTTGGGCTATCGACCTTTCGTTGGACGTCTTCGCGTTCAGACGTCGGCGACTGAATCAGCGCTTTAGTTATCGCTTGAGGCTCAGGAACGCTCTGCACCGTTGGTTGTAATGGATTCGACTCGACCTGCGGACTCGTGGTTGCTGTTTCACGCGCCGCGCCTGCCCTCACTCAAGAACAATAGCCCCCGCACAACAATAAGGCAGGTGTTACCGTGTTCAGGTTGAGCATCCGTCCAAGATCAGCATCGGAGACGTAATGCAAATACAACCAGTGCCGTTTAATATGCCTAGACGTATATATATATACAGGGTGTTGCAGGAATATTTGAAGCGCGATATACAGAGTTGTAGAGCTCGTTAAAGCAAATCTTTTTTTCCAATGGAACATGGTCTCTGAGAAGTCTTGTTTCGGAGTGAGAGCGAAATTACTACAATTTGTGACACTAGTGTTTTTGCCCGACATAGGAGCACAAAATGTGATGTTGCGAGACAACCAGTCCTCTTAGACTAAGCACACCGTGGTGTTCGTGATAAAATTCTGCTCCATCTGAAGAATATGCAAGGCCGGTCAGAAGACGCGACATGGTCGCTTAGAAGAGAATTCGCCAAAAATAAAGTTATTTATTAGCGTTCACGCCAAATACTTTAGAGTCATAACCCTACAACCACTCACAGCGCTCAAAACGCTCAATATTCAGCCAATGCGCAATTCATGACGATCATTTTGGTACCAAACATATGTCCATGTGAGCTGTGGTGGCGGAGTAATTTCGCTTTTTCGGCGGGATGTCCAGATTAAGTGCATGAAAAATGACGCGCTGCGGCTGTCGCGCGACACGTCGGCGTTTAATCTGGATGGATCAGCCCTCAGATGGAGCAGAATTTTATCACAAACACGACGGTGTGCTTAGTTTCTGTCTAAGAGGACTATGTCGGGCAAAAACACAAGTGTCACAAATTGTAGTAATTTCATTCTCACTCCGAAACAAGACTTCTCAGAGACCATGTTCTATTGGAAAAAACATCTGCTTTAACGAGCTCTACAGTTCCACATATCGCGCTTCAAATATTCCTGCAACACCTTGTATATATATATATATATATATATATATAACGCTTGCCCTCTAATATAAAAACGTGACATGCGTGCTTAGGTACACATATTAGGCGAATAAAAATCAATCAGCACATCTAGTAGCTTAGGAAACGAACGTCTAGGACAACGAACATCAGAGCATGAGCAGATCAAGGCTCCTAAGGTCTTGGCTCCCGTATGGATGCGTATTGGTGGCTAATCGAAGGCAAATCTGTGAACTATTTTACATTACCATTCAGCATGCAGCCTACCTCTTACTGGGACATATGATGCTGGCGTTGTCGGGCCGTGGAACGGTGCCGAGGCCTCTTGCGCTGAAAGCATCAAAATCATTTTCAAAATTCAAACTTGAGCAAAAACATTATGTGAGCTTCAACAATGCAGCACTGACACGATAAACAGGTAAATGTACGACTAGCAAGCCGTGTGGTTGTGAGCGGCTAAAATGAACAAGCGAATAGAATGCATAGATAATTTACACCCGTGACCTGGTCATGATAACCAACGCCTGGTAGAAAGCCGGACGGTCCTCGAGATGGAGGAGGAATATCTTAACGATCATTCCAGAGCGGGCACTCGACTAAACCTTCGAGCTACTCTACCGCCCCAGGACCAGATAAAGCGGTACGCAATTTCGAATGAAGAAAAGCTCAAGGAGGAGCTAGCAACAAAGTGACACAGCAGCTCCAGGCCATCCTCGAGAATGAAGAATATGCAAGGCCGGTCAGAAGACGTGACATGGTCGCTTAGAAGAGAATTCGCCAAAAATAAAGTTATTTATTAGCGTTCACGCCAAATACTTTAGAGTCATAACCCTACAACCACTCACAGCGCTCAAAACGGGCATATTCGGCCAATGCACAATTCATGACGATCATTTTGGTACCAAACATATGTCCATGCGAGCTGTGGTTGCGGAGTAATTTCGATTTTTCGCCGGGATGTCCAGATTAAGTGCATGAAAAATGACGCGCTGCGGCTGTCGCGCGACACGTCGGCGGTAGTGAACGTCGCCACACAGTCATTTTACATGCATTTAATCTGGACATGCCCTCAGATGGAGCAGAATTTTATCACGAACACGACGGTGTGCTTAGTTTCTGTCTAAGAGGACTATGTCGGGCAAAAACACCAGTGTCACAAATTGTAGTAATTTCACTCTCACTCCGAAACAAGACTTCTCAGAGACCATGTTCCATTGGAAAAAACATCTGCTTTAACGAGCTCTACAGTTCCAGATATCGCGCTTCAAATATTCCTGCAACACCCTGTATATATATATATATATATATATATATATATATATAACGCTTGCCCTCTAATATAAAAACGTGACATGCGTGCTTAGGTACACATATTAAGCGAATAAAAATCAATCAGCACATCTAGTAGCTTAGGAAACGAACGTCTAGAACAACGAACATCAGAGCATGAGCAGATCAAGGCTCCTAAGGTCTTGGTTCCCGTATGGATGCGTATTGGTGGCTAATCGTAGGCAAATCTGTGAACTATTTTACATTACCACTCAGCATGCAGCCTACCTCTTACTGGGACATATGATGCTGGCGTTGTCGGGCCGTGGAACGGTGCCGAGGCCTCTTGCGCTGAAAGCATCAAAATCATTTTCAAAATTCAAACTTGAGCAAAAACATTATGTGAACTTCAACAATGCAGCACAGACACAATAAACAGGTAAATATACGACTAGCAAGCCGTGTGGTTGTGAGCGGCTAAAATGAACAAGCGAATAGAATGCATAGATAATTTACACCCGTGACCTGGTCATGATAACCAACGCCTGGTAGAAAGCCGGACGGTCCTCGAGATGGAGGAGGAATATCTTAACGATCATTCCAGAGCGGAGACTCGACTAAACCTCCGAGCTACTCTACCGCCCCAGGACCAGATAAAGCGGTACGCAATTTCGAATGAAGAAAAGCTCAAGTGGAGCTAGCAACAAAGTGACGCAGCCGCTCCAGGCCATCCTCAAGAATGCGTGTGCAGAAACCATCACAGTGAAGGTGCGCCCAAGACGCCCAGTAAAACCGCCAAAGCACTGGCGAACGCAGGGAGGGCATCGCAGGTAAGTACAAAGAATGCAAACAAAGCCAGAAGGGCACTGGCCTCAGGCTTAATGCGGGAGAGGACCAAGGCTTAACGGCTCAGGCTGTATACGAAGAAGCACGGACTCCTGTGACTGGCACAGTTTAACTGCCGCAAACACAAACCAGTCTTGACGATCTACCATGGAAGACCACTCTAGAGACGCTTGTTCGTAAAAAGTTACCCCCATACCTAGTAAAGGTAATATCTGAATATCTTAAAGAGAGACCCGTTTCAAATAGGAAAGTGGTCTTCTCAATGACAGCCGCGCTGCCACCGGGCTCAGTCCTAGACTCACTGTTATGGTACTAAGCGAGGTGCTAAAAGAAAAGCACAGACGATGTAAGGAGAGGCAAACGTTTTTCGATCCCGACGTGGCTGAATGAAGCCCAACTTTGAACGAATTGGGTTTGCAAAGCCTGGGACAAAGTGTGCCTGACAGGTGGGGGGAAGCCTTGACCCCGGCCAAGTGATTCAATAGGAGCCCATAGCACTGTAACATAAAGATTTGGTCCATCAGAGAGTGAAGCTTAAGGGGGGATGTACGTTTAGTGAGTATGGGTCTCAGCGGTGTAACATCCATATGCCAGCTCTAGATGGGAATAAGATTCCTTACTCGTGGCAGTAGCGTGTAACTGCATTTACCACCCCTCCGCCAATATATATTTATATATATATATATATGCGTATGTAAATCGCCAAGACTAGAGAATCAGCTCTCACACTTGCCATTTACAAGTATAGGCGTCTAAAATAGATCAGTTACCTAAAACCAGTTGCGTGCAATTATGTAAGGGTCGCTAGCCTTTCTGTGATGTAGGAGTTGTTTTACGCTCAACTTCAAGGGTACGATTTTGTTTTGAATAACCTAACCCACAATACCAGCTTGCTTCCTACCCAAACGATTAAACCATGTTATTTTTTTTAAATATAACTTCGTATTGACGTTAGAGTTCTCTGAAAAGGCAAAATAAGTACAATGAACGCGAGTTGCGAGGAGGTCTCCGGAACCCGTAGGAGACGGAGAATAGTAGTAGTCGAAAATAAATAGCTAGCATTGTAGCGAAATGCGCTTGATGAATGTGCAAATATACCTATACGTTAAGGCATACGTGAAGCGTACGTACCGAGCTTATTCGCAGGTAATTCCGCCTGGGCGCCGGGTATCGCAGTGATGACGTCGACTATCCGTTCGAGCGCCTTAATGTAGCGGTCTCTGTCAGTGCGACTAGCAGACGCACTGCCCTGCGAAGTCAGACTGGCCGATGGTGCCCGAACGCTTGAATCGCCAACGACACCACTCTTAGATGGCACCTGCCTTCTGGAATATCGTCCCGGAGCAGGATCGGGTTTTGACCGAGCGTAACGTGCGTCTTGTTCTTCTCCTTCTTCTTCTTCCGCCGCATCTTTGTCTACTTGCTTTACCGATGACACGACGCGAACGGTAGGCCGCTTTTCCCGCGACACTGACGTGCGTACTGCGTGAGGTTTTGTGGCGGCCTTGGCATTCTGGGTGCTTGGTGTCAGGAGGAGCATCACCGGCGCTTTTGGCTGGGTGTCGGCAAACGGTACGGGCAAAAATTGTATTGTTTGCGTCTTCCCGGCGCCACTTGCGAGGTCGGCAGTGGTGCCGGTCAGAGGGGATTTGGATTTGGCTTCTTGGGACAGAGACAAATTCTCGGATATTTTCCTTTCCTGCTCCAAGACTTCATCCCAGGACGCGACCGACTCGTATTTTGATACTGACTTATCTAAAGGCCCTCCTGGTGCCGTCAGCGAATCGACACGGCCGTTCACTACTTCAGCTGGCTTCGCAAAGTCAACGCCAGCCGGAGCATGTTCCGCTAGTGTTCCCAGGGTATTCTGGGGCTTCTGTTTAGAAATACGCTGCTTAAGGTCATCGTCATTCTCGGGTTTCGATGCACGCTTTCGATTTCGGCTGCGAGATCGAGACACGTTTGGGCTTCTGTGGAAATGAATGGGTTCTTTTTTAGGCTGGTCTTGACTATTTTCGCTCTCCTTGAAGCTTTTGCGCTCGGGTGGTAAGGGTGAAGCTTGAAGCTGAGATGTTGTACTGACAGCCGGCTTTGTTCCGCGTTTCAACTCTTTGCTTTGTTTACTTGTCTTGCCAGTCTTCGGCAGTTCGCTCTCAATTTTACCGAGCCCCGCGTCACTTTTTTGCGGTCGCTGTTGAGTGTTGTCTGCCGGATGGCGGGATGATGTTCTGAACTCCTTTGTCGGCTGTGCGAAACGACCCGAGCCACTTGCGGAATGTCTTGATTCCCTGGCCTGGCTCTTCTTCCAACGCTTCGACTCACTCGAAGCTGACTTCGATCGAGCATAGACTTTCAGTCGTCTGAGGAACGTGTTTATTCTAGTTTGCTTTTTAGGCGAATCGGGATTTTCGTCGGACACCCGTCCTTTCGTCGTGGCCGTGTTGTGTTTGGCGACTCCTCTTGGCTCCTTGCCGTCGCTTCGAGGCATTTTCGAACCAGAAGCCCTGTCACGTTTGTTTTTTCGTTTAAACATGTTTGTAGCCCATTTCCTGACGGTGTTGCTCTCCTTTGTCCTCTTGGCAGGCGGCGGTGTCGGCTCCTTGCTCTGAAGCTTCGAAGGGCCTCGTAGCGATACGACGGTGTCAGTGCCCATACATGAGAGGAGATCATCGGGCCTGTCCGGGAGAAGGCCACCGCTGATTGGGGGTCCTGCAAACTGTTTGGCCGGCGAGCTTGGCAAGCTGTCCTTCGTCCCTTCATTGACGACCCACTGTGGTGCATCTGGCACCACAGCTCCCGGCGCGGCGTGTTCAGTAAACCATGTCATCGGCGTTTTCGCTGCTGCTTTGGGAACAGCTTCGCAATTCACCGGTTTTGCAAAGTGCGACTGCACATTCGTGTCTCGGAGGTATGTCGGCTGCGGGCCTTCACGAGCTGCGGATTCCTTCGGAGCGCCGGGCTGCTCCAAATGATCAGCCTTCGTCGGTTTGTCGTCGGCCAAATTTAGTCCAGACGGGCGAGTCACTAGTTCAGTATACTGTTTCGGCTTCGACGGCACATCACACAAATGCTCCGACACTTGATCTCCGATGCGACCTGAGCCTACTGATTTTTCGCCGCACACCTGCGTCATGCTACCTCCGGTGTGAACTGCCGGTCGTCCCTTGACATCGCCCTTTTTGTGGATCTCGCTCGAACTGTGCGTTGTTGTCATTGTTGGCATGGTATCGCGATCGTCTCCCTGCGGTCTACTCAGTGATAGATTCCTCCACCGAATAGGCTGCACGCCACTGGCGGACGCCAATTTAAAAGGCAGCGATTTATATTTCTCAAACATTTCGGGGCCCCTGGCCGCCCTGAGCATTTGTTCCGGTGATTTGCAGTCGGACATCGACGCGCCCGCTCCGGACGCTCGATACGGTACCAGCGGGTTACGGCGCATATTTGCGGGTCCCCCCGACATGGTGATATCTCGTGAGGCTGCGTTAATTAGACTTTCTTTGCTGTTTCCGCTTAGCTCCATGACGCCATTGAACACACTCGATTCCCCAACTGTTAGCATGTCGGCCATCGAGCCCTCACCCCTCAGAACGGCTTCGAAGGCTCTCGCTCCTTCGTCGCTTCGGCCTGTGCCGCCAATCATTGGCAGACTTGCCGGACTTTGCAGAATTGCGTAGGACTTCTCTGATTCGTCGCTCGTCGTACATTTGCCACCGTCTAGCCTTGGGGCGAACTTCATTGCCTTTTCTGCAGATGGCTGGGATGACGGCACGTTGGACGCGGTTGTTGCCTCGGAACGTTTGCCGGTTGTCCGCTTGCGACTTCCAGCTTTCGAGGCTCGAGAGTTCCCAGCAGTTGGTCGCTCTGCCGGTTCCCGAGGGGTCGGCGTTAAAGTCTGCCAGTGGGAACAGAGCCATGTGTCAGTGCGTATAGAAGCTCAAAGGTGTCCACGTACATCCTATCAGTTAGTTTAAAAACTCGGGTACCACCGATCCGGTACACAAACAGGATCCAAATCTCTATCGTGGAGTGGCGTCAGAATGCACATTGAAGAATATTTTCTGTAAGTTGGTTCTTTGGCGGACTGAACACGTGGCTGATGAGGCACCTCCACCGGAGCAATTCGGCTTTAGGAGAGGCCGAGGCACCCGTGAAGCAATACACGTTCTGCAGTCAGGAATCGAGCGAGCTTTGGCACAACCCAAAGGTCATCTGTAAGCAGTTTTTATTGACTGCGTCAAGGCCTTTGACAAAGTGCCTCGCCATCTGCTGGTTGAAACATTCCAACGAGCAGGAGTGGGTGATGATGAGATGCGTGAGGGCAAGCCGGATGATATGGGCCGCGGCCCTCTCAAACTTTCAAATCCAAATGGGCAGAAACCGCGATGGAAACGTATTTCCGACCAAGCTTTGCAGTTTTGGCGAGTCTGACTGAGTAACCTGCTTGAGTATAGCCGCGACGAAGAGGCCAGAGAATCGGCTAGACCGCATCCTAAACAAATATCCTACCCCTCTCGAATTAACCGAGGGTTATTATTTAGCCTAGTTTCCTGTTGTCGTTTGTACCGTTTAGAGTAAATCGAAACTCCAAAATGACGAGAAAAGTTTACCTAGTAAATGAGGAAATGTTTTACTGAACTTAAGGCTAGCAAATCCTCCTCGTTAACCTCGCTTAAATTATTGGAACACACCTGGATATGACTGAGAGTTTAAATATCCACGCTCAACTAAAATGGACAAATGATCCTTTTCAATTTTTCTGTCTATCGATGTGTCGTTGAAATGATCATATCCTGCAATTCATAGCTAAAAGTCAAATATTTTGAAAGGGTTTGCAGCGCTTTAAAACAAGCAACTACGACCATTCAAACTTTAAGGTAGTGACTCGACGTATTCGTGATGCAAGCAAATATCGCTTTAATTTCAAAATGTTGTAACTTGAAACGCTTAACTATCCAAGATTTTAGTCCCTCGTCTGTATGTCGACTGCGACCGAAGTGCTTAATACAAGCTGTTTCATAGCTGCACCGAAAAAGCTGTAGAAGGCTCGCACATTTCATATAAGTGCCAATTCCTTTACCTGCTAGCTTGAAAAACGATTGGTAGATTAGGAAAACGCACCACTTCAATCTTACTGAACAAATATTTTACCAGTTTAATAAAAAGGCAATCGTATACATGGCATACTAAGACTACTAAGAGCTACTACAAGAAAAAAGAAAATTTAAAGTAGTCAAGAAAGTCAGTTTTTCAAAAAGAACTTTTAGTTGGCTGGCCTTTCAATCAAGCAAGGATACACGCACTTAAAAGCGATCTAAATTCCCAGGAAAAAAAAAGAAACTCAACAAATATAGACAACCACAAGTGAGAGCAATTGAAATAGCCCTACGCCAAAAGAAAATAATTCGAAAAAATCGAAAGTGACTAAAACACACAAAACTGCATTTAATGCTCAAAAACAAAAACACATCTGCGCTCCGCAATTTAAAAAAAAACTGCATCAGACAGCAAGCATGCTAAATATCTGGCAGTCGGAAAATGTGACCACTGACCAAGACCAACAAGTTGACGGAGACAGAAGGAAAGAGGAAGCAAGCAAGAAAAAACGTCTAGAAGTCTATAAAGCTTGATGTACTGAAGGCGAAGGTATTAAACGGATCAGAAAAGAGTGTTTCATTTGGCTTGAATAACTATCGTCTTGTTCAAAAGTGGCGTACGTTTGGCCGCTGCGGACGTCAAGCATTGCAGTGGCCAACTTGTCGAGGAAGAGGTTCGGCTAATTTCATGTTCCCTCTGCAGCAGGGAGGGGAGAGAGGGATGCATGACCTCGACAGAGTGTGGCATACGCGAAATCACTGCATAGGCACTTCTGTCGGAGCGCGTCCTATCTATTGTGGAAGTAGCTAGCTAACTTCTGCAAACCGTGTATTAGGCCAATTGGACAACCCATACACGGCATGCAAAAGTATTATTAACCAAACAAAAAGTGTTTAAGACAGGGGGAATCTCCAATTACGGCTCCATTGAGATGGAATCGCCTGCATTAGTCACCATGTGTACACAAGGCACATTGCACAAGGCTACCATCACTTAGTGTGCGATCCTGGGGCCAACGGCGTGCTTGGACAGGTAAGCTCTAAGGTTACTACTGCTGGCTGTTGTAGCCCAATACGTAAGATCGCGGACACCATATATTACCCAGTCCCTGATCTAGACATCTCAGTCTGTCTAGGAATTACCTCATTACGTCGCGAACGTCTACAACAAAGTTCAGACGTTTCAGACGTCCAGGCATAATCGCTTCGAATAGCCAACGGGGGCCAATTACGTAAGCTTCTCGAAGCTGCCGCCTATGACACCGACACAGCAGGGGTTGGGCCACATCCATAAAGATGAGATCGTTCTGTGAGCGCACTTGACCGGCGCAAGCTATCATCTTGTGGATGGAGTGTGGTTCCCGGGCCGAGACCCTCGGCTATCAACAATACTTTCAGCGTGGCCCTTCGTTCTGCTGGATTATCTAACACCCACCCAGGTCAGCTTGTCTGACCCCAACGCCTTCAAAAATAATCGGCGGTTTGCGTGCGACAATACTGTTACCGACCCTCTCACAACCTGTATTGCCGGTTGCGCACACGTGGTCTCGCGACTGGCGTCTCGAAATGCTAGAAGCACCCTTAGAAGGGGTTCCCTTTCGGAGCGGTTATGACGTAAGGTGTCGGACCTGCTGGGAAAATTATGGCTGACCCAAGAGCTGGGTATGTTTTTTTGCAAAGATTCTCCTTGGACGTACAGGGCGGAAATGCGATAGCAGTGCTTGCATTACTAGATGGAATGAATCCGGCCTTTAACTTAAGTGGCCAACTTTATCGTTAAAAAAGACAATTGCGGCTTCCTTTACTGTTAGACAGGCTTCAGTGCAGTGACCACTTTGCCTGTTACTGCCTTAACGGAGCCTAAGGGTCTGCAAAACATGAATACAATGCAATACATAATGTATATACCGACGGAACTTGAAAAATACGGTCTCAACTGAATTCTCAAGCTTGAGTAACACTAAGCTAGATTTTTTTTTAAAGGAGGTCGTTTTTTAATTCTAGACCATCCTCCGTCCCCTACAGGCATGAAACTTAACCTGAGGTATATCTTCAATGCATCGAGGGCGGCCGCACATGTTAGGATATCTAGTGTTTCCCTAAAAGTCCTTGTGACAGCATGGCCACTGACTCTCAGCGGTATGATTTATCATCTATTCTCAATGAGCATCGCTCAAAGAAAATTCGATCAACAACAGGGATCGAACCGGCGACACCCCAGTAGATGACAACCATGACTAGCGCACTAGTTCCCTAGACTACGCCGCCACATTTACATTAATTAAGCTATCTGCAAGAAAAAATTGGATATGAATTGCCCAGGATCTCTTCTATGTGTGTATTTAAGTTCTATTGCCACCACCTAACAGGTTTCTTGTCATTTTAGTTAAAATAAGCTCGCAGTGCCAATTAAAGGCACACCTCATTAATCAAAAACTCTTTTCGTTCCTATTGGCGTCTCGAAAAAACCACAGTCATTAGTAGTTAAATGTAGTTCACCCACCTTTGCCGGATGCTGTTGAGAATTCACGCTTGAAGTCACCGTGTGAGAGCAATCCTTCACAGGCTGTGGTTGAGGTTTCTCGCTTGGGGACTTTGTGATGGAAAAATCCTTTGCCGGATTTATTTGAGGTTTCACACTTTGAGTCTTCGTGTTGGGGCAAAAACTGGAAAATATTTTTTGTAACGCAATAAATTTTTCACGCCCCTCCTTCTTGTCAATGCTTTCCGCGGAAGGTGATCGATCAGAAGGAAAGGGTATTTGCTCCTCTTTGTTGCCGCTTAATTGGCTAAGGCTAACCCGTTTGGGTACTTTATCGGCAGTCGGCTTTTTAGACTTTGAAGTACCCGTTTTCTGTTGCTTTTTCGAGCTCCGACCGGAAGAACGTCGCCTTTGTGAAAATTTCTTAATGGAGCCAGTTGCCTTTTTCATCTTGTTCACTTGCCCTGCAGTTGGTAGTTGCTTTTCTTTGTGTTGTTGCTGAGATGCCTTTAAAACCGTAGAACCGCCCTGTAGATGTTGGTCCTTTGCTTCCGGGGACAATGTTTGCTTCACTGGTTGGCATATCTTCTGTTGAGATCCTTTTGATTGCTTGGGTAAAGGCGAGGCATGGGGTTTTAGCCCCGCCTTGCCTTCATTGGGTTGGTCTACTTTAGATCTAACATTTCGGTCTGGGGGACGGACTTTGTCATTCAGTGACACGTCTGAGGTATCGATAGGTATTGATTGATCGACGACTACCTTGGGCCGGGCATTGGTTGGAAAAGATAGCAGCTTCGGTGAGGACTTTTTCTTTTTAGCACCTTCTGATGCATGGTGTTTGTCGACACCTGTCTTAAGAAGGGTGTCAGATCCCACTTGCGGCCCTCTGAGGCTGTCATTTTGAGGAACAACAAGGCAAACTGTTTTTTCTTGTAAATTTTTTGGGCTCTCCACAGCTTTCTCTTTAGGATCAACGAGCTCATTATTCTCGTTCTTTGCGCATGGTTGCGCATTTAATGCCTCGCGGGGAGCACCGTCCGCGGAATCTTTGAGGTTTCGTTTGGTCGATTGCCCTGAAGGTAGCAGATTGGCATTCGTCTTCTGGTTTACCTGATGCCCTCCATCTGTCTTAGTTTTATTGCATTTGGGCGAATCATTATTTGCATTTGGTGCTTTATCGTCTTTAATCCCTCTCTGCCCAGAATCACTTCTATCTCTAGACTTATCACTAGCGGTTTTATTAACAATTAGGAATCTCTTTGATGATGGTTTTCTTTTTCTTCGCTCCGACTTTCTGGTATCAGGAAACGGTTCATGAGGGTGCGGCGATGGCGGAGGGCTCATTATGTATACGTCACGATCGCTGCGAGCACTACTCGTATTTTTGGGCCCATATTTATATTTGCGTGAGTCCTTTTCGAGCCCCCTCGGTGGCTTGAGGATGGCTGGCGACCGTTCTCCTGCCGGCAGCATCGCGTTGTCGAGCTCAGCACTGTCGATAACCAGCTTCTGAGCAAAACTAATATGGGGACCGGTATTTTCCTCAGTCGTGCTTTCGGAAACTCGAAGGCGGGGTACCCATTTTCTGGTGACGTTGCCTCTGTTAACCACCAGTGGTGGCGACCTTCGGGGCGTGTGATCGTCTGAGCTCTCTTCGGTTGGTGAATGAAAATCTGCTGGCGGAGCTGGTTTGCACGGACCAAGCGCCCCTTCCATGGCTTTTTGAAGGTCCGCGTCCGGCTCCGAGGCAGTTGACGTTTTGAATGATGTTGAACTACGCGAACCTATGGCCGAGGACGTAGTTTGCGGACAAAAAGGTACGTCATGCATTCGTTTGAGGGCGACCTCGTCAAGAGGTACAATCGGACGTTCCAATGCCTTAGGCGTGTTCTTCTTGGGATAGTAATTATATGTATCGCTTGACGTGGAAGCTTCTGCCGATTTGTTAGGTTTGATTTCTTTAGGCCGTGAACAGAAACCTGCCTTTTCGGATGGGGATGGAGAGCGCTTCCGACTTCTCGTATCGGCAGGTGCATGCCTTGACGGGCTACTGGATAATGCGCGATCGGAAGGGGCCACTGGTTTATCGCGGAGCACGGTCTCTGATCTACGCTGAGGGCCTTCTTTGGAACGTCGTATACAAGTACAGGACTTCGCTACAGCTACAGGACTTGTGTCGACCTGAGCCGGCCCGTCTTTGCAATCCGTGGGCGGAACTGCTGAATTCGTTCTCTCTGGAGCTTTCGAGTCAGTGTGTCTTACTATTAATTCCATGGAAGGCTCGATCTCAAGAAAACGTCGAGAAGCGCCACAAGGCTTAAGCCAATCAGCTTTACCTCTTAACCTTCTACCGTAACGCCGGGAGAAATTTGGGTGCGCGTGGTCACGAACTTCGCGGCTGTTTGGCCAGCCACCACCGCCGCAGAAGGCACCGGGTTCTTTATGGGCTCGGTTATGCATAGCGGAATCTTCTCGACGACTTGGAGACCATTTAACGTGTGCGTCGGACCCAGGAGCCGTATCTCTTGGTTTCTGCAGGCACAATTCATTTTGCCGTACTTCGATCGTAAACGGCATGTCGTGATGCGGATCAGATGATCCGTATTTTAGAACGTAATCAGGCCGTCCCTGAATCATTCTTTTGAGTGCTACCTCATCTAGTGGCCCTGCGTATGGCGCACCTTCATGAAGCCTCTTGAGCGCAACATCGTCTAAAGGTACCGGTCGTCTCTCAGACTGTATGTGCGATTGGTTCCCGCGGATGCGTTTGAGCTCAAGCTCATCCAGAGGAACGTCTCTTGTAAGAGACGGTTTAAGAATAATCTCCGGCAGATTTTCAGGACATTCACTTAAGGTCCGGTCTGTGTCTTCGTGCGGGGCACTAGGAACTATGTGGTCTTTGAGGTGCGATGGATGAGGCTGAGGTTTACCATTTACGGGTCTAAGGGGCGCACCGCTTGTACGCTCTTTAGAGGCCTGCCCCGTGCCCAAATCATGTGGGGATCGTGAGGTACAAAAATCCTTGTGTCGGTCGTACCGTGGATGGTCCATGAGAGATCGGATCTTCGGCAAGGGTGACCCCTGAAATATTCACAAGCCTATACATTTTGAAGGTATGCTCGAAGACGGCCAATAAATACCCGTTTAATAGGTTGCACATTATTCCTTACGAGGAGTTAAAGCAATGACCTTCTGGCGTTTAAAATTTGTATTTTATTATTCCTAAGGCGTCTCCTATAAGGGACGTTCCCTCAACAACCTCGAGCCTAACGACATCCGGGGAATACAGCTATAAGCGCGGTATCCATATGGATGCATAAAGCTAATTACCTTCAATGATATGGCGCACGAGAAGCTTCAGAAAAGCTTTCAGTTAGCAGGACTGACGTAACCCTAAAGAAAGTATTTTAATAAGAGTTTTAATGCATTTTTAAGCACTCGTTTTTTACGCAAGTACTTCCTTAGGGTGTGTAAAAAAATTTTAATTTACGGTTGTTGTTCAATATTACG
Organism: Dermanyssus gallinae; assembly: GCA_003439945.1. NCBI lineage: Eukaryota > Metazoa > Arthropoda > Arachnida > Mesostigmata > Dermanyssidae > Dermanyssus > Dermanyssus gallinae. The sequence goes on along the minus strand of QVRM01001764.1, from coordinate 115,853 downwards.
GTATGAGTATATAAAAGTGTAGTGACGACGAAAACGGGTGCCACACCGACATTTTTTAAGAAAGTTTGGTTATATACAGTAAACAAAATGCTTTATATATATATATATATATATATATATATAGCAAGATAATGTTGTTGGCGTTATTGCCAGTGTGCGGCAAGATTGCTCGTCCATACGGGCACATTAAGCACAACACAATATTATTTTCTATTCGTACGAATAAACATTTATTTATTAGTTGTCACACAGCGTAGACTTCGCTATTCTCCCAGTGATGATGTGCAAGCAAAATAGTGGGTAAAACGAAAAAATCTACAGTCTGCCGATGGTCAAGCGGCGACTCTAAAGCAAATCCATTATGCATAAATTAGACGCAAATGGCGCAAATTAGGCGACAGGTGGAGAAACAAGCAAAATGTTTGTTCTGATTGAATAAAAGTATAAAATAACCGAACGGTGGAACCAAACGCGTGCTAATGACAAATGGCACGGCACGCAGTAGATGGACACAGCGTTTGTTTGATCAGGGAACAGTTTCATCACTAGTGTCACTACGAAAGAGGTAGTTTTACTATATTGAATAGAAATGATCTCGGGCCACGTATTGCCAGGCTTCACAGTAGTCGTAGTATATATATATATATATATATATATATATATATCGCTCGCAGCAATGACTATATATAAAAGCTATGCTGCGAGCAAAAATAGACAGGTTGCGCTCGCATGTATATCTAACAATTTCGCAGATTTGACATACATGAAGCGCATAAAGCTACCCGCAAAAGCAATTCCTCAAACAACTTCGGGTGTGTAGACTTAAACAAAGATAAATCGATCTTAACACTGTAGTGAGCAGGTGCTCACATTTGGGAGAATTGAGCTCGCTAACAAGGGGATGTATTGAGGAACCCGCAGCCAATTCTACATATTTTAGCTTGTATACAAGTGTAAACCTAACGGTGATTCATTATCATCAGCGTGTCTATACGGCCTTATTTTTTCTGCGTATCACTATATACGCCGATTCTGTACACTGAAGTCTAATACGATATAGTGTTAACGATCATAACTGAAACGTTCGAAAGAAGGAAAATTTCTTTCTGTGCCGGAGCTCAGGACTGACAACGAAAAAGACCCGGCTAATAATAACGCAAACTGAGAAACTGAGAGTCAAGATTTAGACAGTAACTTGACCGGCAAACCATCTCCGCAACAAACGGGTTTTTTTTTCTTCTACAGAAGCCAGTAACCGAAAAATGCCAATGCACAATCGGCAATCAGGGTAGTGTGGGACTGTCAAACCTTTTGTTTGATTATTATCTACTTATCTCCCACTCAACCTATGGCCCCTCCTATGTGGTTTCCTCCTCCCAACCGTGCCAAGGGATGTCAGTGCTATGTCTTGAGTGTCTGGGACCGACCTGTGAAGAATCAGCTAGTGATGAGGCGTCCTCCACAAAGGCCCGGTTGCCGGCGTTCTCCGCAGGCCCACCTGGTGCCGTTGTCGTTGTTGTTGTTGCTGCTGTTGTTCGGGCTCCCGTTGTTCTGGTTGCTGTCGCTGTTGTTGTTGTTGCTGCTGCTGCTTTCGTTGTTGCTGTTGTCGTCGCCGTTGTTGCTGGTCCCGTCGTGGTTGTTGTTGTCTTGGTAGTCGGGACTACTGCAGGCTTTGCTGGCCCCGTTGATGCTCGCTGAGTGGCGGGTAAAACCGGTTTAGCCTTTTTATACACTTTGGTCACCAAGATTTTGTTCACTTCGAGGGGCCGATCCGTACTTGACTTGCCATAAAGGCTCATCGGAATCGCGTCAGTCTTTGAGTAGTCCGGTGCCGCTCCGGCGCCGGAAAGAAAGTTGACGGACGCATCTGCAAGAACAAGGCCACAATAAATCACACTGTCAGAAAGCCTTTTCTGCGTTTCGTTTTCAACTTCAATGCATTTGATTTTTGTTGTTCTTCTTGTGTTCCTCTGTCTATTTATTCTCGCTTCTCACTCTGCAGGTAAATGTTCTATTGCGACTATATCGTGCTCTCGTATGTAACTTTATTACGATGCACATGCTTAGTAGCTGAAATGCTGGACTCTAGTTAAATCAGCAGTATTGAAAACCGCAAAAACGCACGCTATATACGCAGACAATGGTGAGCTGCATGCGTGATTTCGAAAATATAAGGATGATGCAATTGGACTGCTGTAGTGTATTTTCTGCGTATGATTCATACACACGGCTACCCGGTGGCGGATAATAGCCGCTTGATCACCAGCGTGATTTCATTCACCCAGTTGAATTCCTAGACAAATCCTGTTTGTGTCATTAAAGCGCGCGCAGCATAAGCACAGACAAATAGGTCACATGATGAAGCATTGAAAAACGGCCAGTTTTCTCGACACGTAGCACATTAACACATTAGCTGTATTAATGTTAAGTGGATGCGCATCGTGATTTATATGGGCTTCTACTATACTTTAACTCAATCGTGTGAACACGTGTGTTTACTGTATCGGCTCCTGTCAACAAGAACACGAAACCCAAAACATCAATGCGTCCGATGTATGAAGTTCTTACAGCAGCTTTATACGTTGTGTTACTATTATTATTATTACAATCTCTTGAACTTCAATGAATTGAATCTTAAACTTATCAGGTAAAAGTAAGAGGAAACTCGACCCAAAACTAAAAGAGTATGTTTCAGTTCGAGAAAGGGCATTTTGGTGCAAAGCCAACAACTCCAAGCTGCACGACACGAAAAAAACAGCAGCATCAGTAACAATAATAAAAACGAACAATTCTCTTAGTAATTCTATATAGCACCAGCCTTGCTTTCTGTTTTGCTTCAAGTTTACTAGACTCACAAATACACGCTCGCTCTGTATTCCGCGGCAAATTTTCGACGACACATAATGCGGTGCTGTAATTGTACGGACATTGCCGCGTCACTGAATTGCTCTCGTGCGTCACCCGACTTGTTGTCCTGTGTTCTCTACGAAGCTAATGTCTAGGGAGGCGGTGGACGAGGCAGAGATACCATACAGCGTCTCACCAACATAGATACATACCGCGTTGCTGCTTTAGCTTTGATTTGGGAAGATAAACCCCACGGCGCGGGGTCGTCATTTGGCACTTTTTGTCCGTATGTATCGATCAGTTCGCGAAAAATTTGTTCGTTATTTTTAGCTAAATGAGTTACTCGTATGAATTCGTTATTTCCTCGCCCCCCTCCCGCCCATATTCCACTCTCCCTTGTTTTGGCGACGCTTGTGTTTTTTCGAACGGACTATTTTTCAACAACAAAAACAACTGTTCTTTCCGATAGTGATGATTGCTGATCAGTGTTGTGATTTTTGCCCAGTCCATGGTGCAGACCAGCTTTGCAGTGAATGGCCGCACAGGCGGCCAATAGGTGTCTAAAGAACAATCATTCCAATAGGAACTAAAGAACTTCGTTCGAGCAAGAGCGTAGTTATTGGTAGGCCGCGATGTTATTATACTATGTCGAGCTTGTTATGTGTCGTACGTATGTTGGTATAATCTAACGTGCGTTTTTGTTTTGTTTAACAAAACACACTCGCCATAAGGCGACTGGTTGGAACGAAGGCTGCTGCGTACGCGGTGGGTGGCTAACCGAACCATTCGGTTAGTCACCGCGGCAGTTTCACACAATCATTGCCAATCGTCGTGTTCGCCGGATTTTGGGGACTTTGCCCTGTTTGCGGGCCTGTGTTTCGTGCATTGTCAGCATGTTGCATTGTGTTCGGTGATTTTATCGTGATGTTGTCGAGCTCTGGACGCTGCTACGACTGTAGCCGCAGTGGGTCTACCACACTAGAAATTCGTTTTTCAAGTTTTAGTACAGTTTCTAAGGCCTCTGAGAGTAACGGCTGGCAACTAAGTTCTGTGCATAATCTTTACTTTCTGGGCTGACTCTCAGCCAAGATTTAACGTCCATGGGACTGCTCTTCGGATTGCTTCATAGACGGACCCCCGTAAATACAAATGTGCAACGGTGGGGCTCGAACCCGCGCACTTATGTGTCTCCTTTAGTCGCGAGGCAGAATGCACCACGCTACCGGGCTCAACCTTTGCATAATCTGGGACAGTTCTGTTGTTGCCGATTCATGTTTTTATTTAGGTCTGTTAGTTTGAACGCATTAGTTAATAAGGCATGAGCGCTATAGGAGCGCTATAGGAGCGCTATAGCGCTGAAGGAGCTCGCCGTACTCTTGTCTCGAGTAGGCGCCATCCTGATTGCCAAACGTAAATTTAAAATATATTTATGTGTAACAAAACTTGCAGTTAGCGGCAATATATCGCGTCAGAAGCTGAGCTCTGTGCAAACCAAAACCCGCGCGCAGACAAAACTGGACTTCGGATGCAGGTTCACGCCTGAATTGTAACCCGCTTCTGGTTGTTAAGTAGACACTCGACTGAATGCTAATAATTGATGGCTGCCTCGCGGGCGGCCTCATACTCCCACTTGATATGGAGCTGCCCGAAGCTGCTGTATGCAGTAATTCATGCAGCACAGTGTAATGAACACTACAAGATCACATACCATGAATGAACAACCTTTAAGACAGTGCTACATGCGAATAAAATGCGGCCAATAAAGTGGTTTGCGGCGGCGGCTGCGACACCCGTCAAGGAGCTGCTTATCATGGAGGACACACTAGAGTTCACCTAGGACTGGCTTCCTGTCTTGCCATGGAATTGATAATTGTGTTTCTCTGCCTAACGTGTCCGAGGGGGGAAAGAGCAAGGCAGATCGATTCATTATGTATGGGGCAATAACGCCGTTGACCGGTGTGAACGAAAATATGCCAATTTTTCGGCGCATTTTGAGTTCATGTTTTGACTGTGTATCTTTGCGTTCATGTATCGGACCGAAGGACTCGGTTGACGAGAAGCGCTGCATGTTTTCGCGCACAAGTTAAAGTATTTGCACACCTACACCCAGTAAGACTATCTTTCGCCGAGCCTCTGGTCATTCCTGCCGATTCTCGCTCGACACGTGAACACGTTCTTCTCTGCTACAAGCCTCTTAAACTCGATGGGGTCGAGGCCTGCTGGTGCAAAGAAACAATATTGCGGCTCAGCGGCGTTTTGATTTATATAAGCAAGCACATTAAGTAGATCCTAAAAGATAAAAGACAAAAAAAGTGTGGCTATGAAGTAGATCCTTATGAAAATGGTCAGTTTATTGATGTCTTGAATTCTTTCCTAGTGATGTCAGATTCAGGCAAATAACCATAAGCTAAACGGATGCGTAGTCGCCAAAGTTATCGAGATAAGCATGAAGATAGACCTGCTCCAGTAAAATTGCCAAATATGAAATAAACTATTTGAGAACATCACAACTAGACATCGGCTAACATTAATGAACATATTTACACCTCGGGTGTGCTTAGTAAGGCTCGACGTAAACGACGTGAGTATCGACGTATTTTCTACTCAATAAATATCTTATATATATACAACACGATATACAACACGTTCGCACGGAGACAATTGTCCACTCCAAAGTGCTAACATAACGAACTTATTATATAAATAATAAAGATTGTCTTACAACACGATCCAAGAAGAATTGTACAACGACAATATATTTTATTGTACGCGACGTTGGCAACTACCTTTATTGAAAACAACAACGGAAAACGGCCCGACGGTATGACGGATGATTATCCACTTCCTGTCGGGGAAGCTTCTGGTATTAGATGTAATTGTGTCGGACGCACTCATGCCCCGTATGGTCGTTCCTATACAGCAAATTTCCAAAGGGGATTGAGAGCAGAGGAGGCGTAGAGGAGAAGAAACGCTTTGAGTACTCAAATGTGAGCACACCTACAGGATCACACCGTTCACCTTTCGATACGCTAGGACTTGGAGACACCCCACTCTCGACGGAAATATCGCTTAATCGCATCTGGGCTACGCTGAGTAACGCCAAGGGAAATAAGAGATCGGGCGTCAGTTTCTTTGTCAGAGGATAATAATTTCGATCCAGCGAGGCCGCGCAGCGGCGGTAATAGTAGTTGCCGTTGACGAACTAGGCCAGTCCTGAACTGCCCCCGGCTGGCGACTGACGCATACGGACTTGATATAGGATCGGTGTCTGCAATTTTAACGGACAACATAATCAAATAAATTAGTTATCATACCTAACAAAATATGTACACCGAATGCTTATTCTTAATTGCTCAATTGGAGTACGGTTAGTATTGATAATGTAATACATAATTGCAATGACAGACAGTGCAACCCCTTTAGCATCAGCAATAACCCCGGCAATGCCAGCAGCAGCAAAAAACAACAGCAACAGCGAAAAGAGTACAAAATAACGTGTACTCCCTTGCAGGGAACTCCTAGGACAAACCACACCCAAAATTTATTTCCGTATGTACTGCGGCAGAGTTCTTACTTCGTCTTTAGACCTCAAACGTGTATGGTCTTGCATTGCGTGTGTCCGACGCTGTCGTCCTCGCTAATATCACGGAGATCACATGCTTCTTTCTACCTATGAATCTATATATACATATATTTTTTCTAGATAGTTTACCTCTTACATTTTTTTGTATATCACTGGGCGCTTATTTCCGGCCTCTGGCATCGGGAGGTGCATGCCGCTTATGGGCTACTGGATGATGCATGATCGGAAGAGGCTGCTGGTTTATCGCGGACCCCATCCTCTGGCTTGTGTCGAGTGTCTTCCTTGGAACCACGCGTGCCAGAACTTTCAGGTTTTGCCGCAGCATTCGTATTTAGGTCCACTTGAGCCGATTTGTCCTTGCAATCGGTTACGCCCGTATCTGCTGTGCCCGTTTTCACTGGATCTTTCAATTCAGGCTGCTTAACTACTTTTTCCATGATAGGTTCGATTTCCGAAAACCGCGGAGAAGCGCCACATAGGTCACGCCAATCAGCAGCCTCACTCCTCAAACTTGTACCACAACGCTCGGCGGAACGTTGGTGCCCCTGGTCAGGAACTTCGCGACTGTTTGAGCTGCCTGCGCAGAACGCACCGGCTATGGCCGCATCTTCGTTATGACTTGGAGTCGATTTAACGGGTTGGTGGTGAGCGTTAGACCCGGGGATCAGTAATCTTTGCAGGCACAATTCATTTCGCCGCACTTCGACCGTAAACGGCATGTCGCAGTGCGGATCAGATATTTCGTATTTCGAGGTATTGTCAGGCCGTCCCTGAAGCATCCTTTTGAGGGCCACCTCATCTAGCGGGCCTGCATATGGCGCATCGTCATGAAGCCGCTTGAGCGCCACATCGTCTAAAGGTACCGGTCGTTTCTCACACTGTACTTGCGATTGGATGCCGCGGATGCGCTTGAGCTCAAGTTCATCTAGTGGAACGTCTTTTTCGGCAGGCGATTTGAGAATGCTTTGCGGCGGCTTCTCAGGGCCCTCCCTTATGGTCCGATCGGTGTCCTTGCTCGGCGCACTACTAACACCTGTATGGACGACGTCAGACGGACGTCGACCACCATCGGTGTCACCTTTGAGACGAGATAGATGAGGCTGAGAGTTACTATGATGAACGGGCCTAACGGGCACACCGTTTCTATGCGCTTCTTTAAACGTCTGTCCAGCATCCAGATCAGGTGGGGATCGTACAGTATTGAAATTCTTGTATCGGTCGTACCGGGGATGGTCCATGAGAGGTCGGATCTTCGGCGAAGTTGAAACCTGAAATATTCACAGGCCTATACATTTTGAAGGTGCGTTTGAAGACGACGGCCAATAAATGTCCGTTTAATAGGATACACATTACTTTCCTCGAAGATACAGAGCAATAGAGCTTTGAAGGTAAAATTGTTGTAAAATTTGCCTTTACTTAATCCTTACACTCCTGCTATAAAGGACGTCCCTTTTAATAAGTTTGAGTCAGGCCTAGCGCCCGTGGAGTACAGACTTTTTGCGTCCGGGGAAAACAGCTGCAAGTATTATATCCAAATAAGTTCATCAAGCTAATTACCTTCAAAGCGCACGAGAAGCTTCAAAATTGCTTTTTAAGTAGGGCTAGCGTAACCCTAACTAAAGTACCTCAATTAATGTTCTAGTGCATTTTTAAAGACATTTCGCGGTTTACATAAGCTCTCTGGGGGTGTGCAAAAAATCTTAATACCAGGGCATGACTATATGACATAGAGATGTAGTGACGGCGATCGCGGGTGCCACACCGACGATTTTAAGAAAGGTTAGTTATGCATATGGAGTAAAAAATATAGCAAGCTAATGCCGTCAGCGCTACTGCCAGTTTGCGGCGAGCTTGCTCAGCCATACTGACCCATTAAACACAACGCAACATTAATTTTAATGTGTACCAATAAACCTTTATTTAGCAGTTGGCACATGTAACACAGCGTAGACTTTGCCATTCCTCCAGTGATGGTATCCGACCAAGAACGAGGATGGAACATAAAACAGTACAGTCCACCGATGGGCAAGAGGAAAACAATGCCACAGGCGGCGACTCTAAAAAAATCCACGCGCATGACGCAATTTGGGCGCCAGGAGCAAAATTGGTCTGATTAAAGAAAAGTATAAGTAAATGCGTGCTTAGGATAAGTGCTAATGGCAGTAGATGGGCATAGCGCTTGTTCCATCAGGGAACAACAGTTCCATCACTAGAAAGGAGAAGGCAGTTTTATCATATCGAATATGAAGGATCTCGAGACGGCGGTTTGAGAGGAGCCAGGCTTCAGAGTAGTCGCACTGGTATGCGAGTCGAGTCGTGGTGTATCGTGATCAAGGCCTGCTTGACAAAACTGTTGCTGCGAGCAAAAGAGAACAGGCCGCGGCTGCGTGGATATCTAACAAATTTTCCCAATCGACAGACTTGAGGTGCACAAAATTACCCACGAAAGCAATTCCTCGAACTAACATTTGGGCGTGTAGACTTACATTTTTCAATTATGTTTATTTCAAATTGAGTATAATAAACAGTTCTAAAAGGTTCCTACATAATGCTTTATCTTCTTCACACTTCCGGCGAGAGAAGTTGTGCAACGATTTTTAATCCAGCGCTGTGCATTCCACTGCATGGTACTTCACACGCCTCTGCAGGCAGAATCGGCAGGTGCACAACTCGTACTCCTCGTGAAAGGCTGCGTTTGAACATACCAGGTAGTGATAACCATGCACTATGTAAATGGTGTATACGTGGCGACTGTCACATGCAGGACCAGACCAAAGGTGCAAGGCATTGAACATGTTCAAACCACCGACCTTTCGTCTGGCTTGATCGACTTTAGCTTCTGACTCCGAACTAAAACCTTCGTAAGGTACTGTTTGCGGCATTTTCAGCCTTAGTCGGATTGTTTCAGTACCCGGTGGACAGTCTAATAAGAGATACACAAACAACAACAAAAAGAGGCTCCTTGCTCGGATAGGCAAGCAAAGCACTCGCTTCATATATAATGAGAATACACCTTTCAAGCTGATTAAAATTCGCCAGCGTGCGGTGGTTCCACACCCTGTTAAGATCATACATCAACAACGCCCCGGAATAATCTTAAGCATGAAGAGCCTCACTGCTGAGAAAACGGACAGCCTTCTCAGCAGTGAGAACATTGCCTACTTCCCCGCCGCGAGAGGCAATTAATGCCTTTCGTGCTGTTTCGTTTCTATGCGCTGTGAACGTCGTTCCTGTGTGCCAAAATACAAGATACTGTGTAGACTTACGTATAGATTGATAGATTCTAAGTTCTCTATTGTAGTCAGTACGTGCTCACATTTGAGTGAACTAAGCTAGCAGCTCACGTGTGCAGATGCAATGAGACATATTTTGGCCTAAAAGTGTAACAGTTTAAGTTTATCCTCAGCGTATCCATACGACGACCCTATTTCTACTGCGTTCTATTCAGCGTACACCGACTGTGTACGCTGTGAAATCTCAGTGAATCTCAGTTATAGTGTTCGATTGTAACAGAAGGAAGTTTTTAGAAGGAAAGCTCATCTCTGGACCGACCGGAGCTGCTCATGACTGAAAATGGGAAGACTCGGTGGCTACTGAAGATTTTTCATTTTTTTCTCTACCAAAGCCAGGAACCGTTAGGAAAATACCAATGCACACCAATGGTGGTAGTCAGGGTTGTGTGACAAGACACAAATTCTTTAATTGACTTTTGTTTGTGATAATTAGTTGATAATTTGGCAACTATTTACTCATGCTTTCTCCCGCCCCCTCACCCTCATCCCCTCATCCTCAATTCACGGCCCTTATTTGATCATTCGCCTGTCAACTGGTACATCAGTGCTGCTATCACTTGAGCGTCTGTGACCGACCTGCGAAGAATCAGCTATCGACGAGGTGATCTTCACAGGAGCCCGGTTGCCGGCGATCTCTGCAGGCCCACAACCTTGTGCCATTGTTGCTGCTGCTGTAGTTGTTTTTGCTGCTGCTGTTGTTGTTGGTGGTTTTGTTGTTGTTGTTGCTGCTGTTGTTGCTGCTACAGCTGCTGCTGTTGGTGGTGATTTTGTTGTTGTTGTTGTTGTAGTTGGTGCTTTTGTTGTTATTGCAGCTGCTGTTGTAGTTGCTGCCGTTGTTGTTGCTGCTGCAGCTGCTGTTGTTGATGCTTTTGTTGTTGCGGCCGCTGTTGTTGCTTTTGCTGTTGTTGTTGCTTTTGATGTTGTTGTTGCTTTTGATGTTGTTGTTGCTTTTGTTGTTGTTGTTGCTTTTGCTGTTGTTGCTTTTGCTGTTGTTGCTTTTGTTGTTGTTGTTTTTGCTGCAGCTGTTGTTGCTTTTGTTGTGGTTGTTGTCGTCGCCGTCGTCGTTGCCGGTTTCGTTGTTGTCGTTGTCTTGGTGGTCGGGAGTACCGCACGTTTCGTTGATCCCGCTGGCCCTCGCTCAAAGGCTGAAATCGGCTTAGCATTCTTACACACTTTGGATACCGAGATTTTGTTCAATTCAAGGGGCCGATCAGTGCTTGATTTGCCTTGAAGGCTCATCGGAATTGCGCCAGTCTTTGAAGTGCCTGGCGCCGCTCCTCCGGCGATCGAGTTGACGGGCGCATCTACAAGAACAAACCCACAACAAAATCAGAAAAAGTCGAGAAGAGTTCTTTGCATCGCAAGACTGCGTTTTGTAAACCGCGTTCATTTTATGTTTGGATTTATTTGTTGATTTTTCCTGTACTTGTGTTTATTTCCCTCTCTAACTCTTTTCGCTTCTCCCTCTGTAAAAGCATTCCTCTGTAAATGTCCTATTGCATCTATACCATATGTTCTCGTACGCGACTTCACCACGATTTGCCCGTTGGGAGCTGAAATACTAGATTCTAATTAAATCAGCAGTGTAGAAGAACAGTGGAATGCAGAATATAAAATTTGTGTGTTTTCGAAAATATCAGAATGATATAATTGAGCCACTGTAACGCCACTGTACACGGCTGCCCGGTCTCGGATAATAGCGAGCCGTTTGATCACCAGCAGGGTTTCATACATCCAGATGACTGTCCTGACAAAGCATGTTTGGGTCATCTACGCGCGTACCATATATGCAGAGATAGAGAAGCAATATGTCATATGAGGCGTACTAGCATTACAAAACTACTTGCTTCCTTGACTCCGAGCACATTAACACATAAGCTAGGTTAACGTTCATTGGATGAACATCGTATTTATTATGGACTTCTACTACGATACTTTATCTCAATTTCAGTGTAGACGCGTGCGTTTACTCTCACTGCTCATGCAAACAAGAACACCAAAACCGGGACACTAACGACAGTAGTAGCATTATACGTCGGGTTTTTATCATTACAGCCTCTAAGTTGAATCGTAAACTGGTCGGACAAAAGTGAAAGAACGCACAACCTAATGCTGGACACGTATGTTTTGTTTGAGCCATTTTGGTTAGAGCCATTTAAAGCCAACCCCAAAGCTGCACGACAGCAAGAGCAATAGCGCCGTTGCAACCAACCGGTTTTTCTGTCGGCTCGCTTCGAGTTTTAGTCTAGGCTCACGAAGGCACACTAACACTGTATTCCCCGGTTTCAAAGATTTCACGATACATAGTACGGTGTAATACAGACATTGTCTCCCGACTGAATTGTCCTAGATCACGTCACTCGATTTGTTGGTATATGTTCTCTACGAAGCTCATGTCTAGGTAGGTGGTAGACGAGGCAGAGAGACCATAGCGTCTCACCAACATAGATACATACCGCGTTGCTGCTTTGATTTGGCGAGATCGTCTTTGTTCGGGGTCGTCATTTCGTCGGCACCCTGCTTGTATGTATCAATATCCTCGTGTAATTTTGTTTCGTTATTCTTAGCTAAATGAATTACTCGTATGAGTTCGTTATTCCTTCGTCTCTAATACCCCACTCTCCCGTTGGACTACTGCCTGTGCTGTCGTTTAGTCGAATAGTCTATTTTAGAACAACAAAAACAACAACGCTTCTTTCCAATATCACTATCAGCGTTCGATTTTTGTCGAGTGCATAGTGCCGACTGCAGACCCTGCAGTGGGTGGCCGCATGGGCAGCGTCCAAGTACCAAGAAGAACTCGGGCGGGAAAAATGTCGCGCCCAGAGGAAGCGCGTATTTATTGGTCGGGGCCGTCATGTGTGCTACGTCAACCTCGTAATGTTTACGCATGTTGGCAATCTAGCGTGTTTTTAACGGTGACAAACATTCGCCATGAGGCGACTGGCTGGAGAGAAGGCTGCGTGTGCGCTGTGGCGAAACCGAAACAATCAAAAATTGTTTCACTTTCATACAGTGTAAATCATTGCTAATCGCGTCCGCCACACATTTTGGTGACTTTCCTCTGTTTGCGGCGTGTTTAGTGCATTGTCAGCTAGTTGCGTTGTATTCAGTGATTTCATAGCTCTGGACGATGCTACGACTGTGACCGCAGTATATTCATTAAACTTCGGAAACATTGCTTTTCAAGTTTTAATACAGTCTCTAAGGCCTCTGTGCAGTTTGACTGGCAACTGAGCTCTGTGTGCTTTCTGACACTGTTCTCTTGAGACCGATTAGTGCTTTTTTTTAAGGTTGGTTAGCTGGAGCCGATCAGTGAGAGAGGGGGCACGGCCTGCGATAATGCCATGCAGCACAGTGTATTATTTTAAAAAGAGAGGCTTATCTCGGGCAAAAACCCCCAAAGCTGATTCATCGTGAGCAAGCACATGTCGTGGCTGTGTACTATATCTTTGTGTGCATGTGTCGGATCGGAATAACTCAATTGACAATAAGGGTTGCGTATTCTGTGTTAGAGTATTTGCATGCGTCGACTGAGTAAGACTCTGCTTCGCCGAACTGCCGGCCAGAAGGTGTTCTCGCGCCGTTTCTCGCTCGGCACGTGAACACGTTCCTGGTTAGGCGGGGTGCCATCAAACGTGGTTGTGTGGCAGTAGATAGAAATGTTCGAGCCTTAGATTCAGAATGTGGTTTATTTGCGAAACTGCATTACAAATGCTTATGTTTTCGGGAAAAAATGACATTTTATAAAAAAAAAAAAAAAAAAGAGTGAATTTCCACAGTCACATGGTCATATATGCCGATGTTTACACAGTAAACCGGTGATCCAGCTCCTCAATGTGATTCAGTATTTGTAGCAAGTAAATACGCTCGACACAACAGTATTGCCGACCTTTTGTATGGAGGCTCCTATAACTCATGAATCAATTACTATTTCCGCAGTTCTTTGCTTCAACGCCTGCCAATACTCTCATCGATACTAATGGCAATACATGCCAATACTCTCCTATATGTACATGACCGCCCGTAAAGTGAGAGGCCCATCTTTCAATTTACAGCAAATATGCTGTTTTGATGTTTCAGTTTAGTAGCACACCCAGTGTATGCTTGTTGATACCTACCGCATCCATTCAACTCTCAGCAGCTTTTAAAGTCGTTTCTTTACTGTATTTCTTCACAGCAGGAGCCCCGTGCACTCACTGCTATGCGCAAAAGATTCAATCAGAGCCTGGGACAGACTCGAATCATTATACACTTCAAATAAACACTTCAACCACATATTTGTTTTTATTGTGGTATAGCTGTTTTTTCGACAATTAAACCATATTATGCAGTATTCTGGTTAAGATTTAATTTTTATTCGAATTATGTAATAATTTTTGAGACTTCGCGACTGTCAGTCAGAACGCTTTGTTCTTCCCTAATCAAAAGGCTTATCTTTGTATAATTTCTTGTATTTTGGGTGCAAAAAAGTTACCAAAATGTCCTTTGTGATACCTTCAAATATGTGTATGTGTTTTTTTTCGCAAAATTCCGGAATAAACGAAACAGATCTCAAAGATCGCGGTAAGGACTAGAAGGGGAGTGGGGTACAATCTTTAGGCAAAATCCGGCAATTTGTGGCTAAAATAGCTACAGATACGTTTTCATCATGGCAAGCGAAGCCTCTACGATGGCACAGCTCGGGCCGCTTAGGTCGGCATCCTTCAAATCAGAGAATTTTAGTAGACGAGGTCGAGAGTATCTAAGACTATTTTAGTAGTAGAAGAGTTTCCGCACACTACGCCTTTCCCTACCAAACACGCCGCATCTTCACCGCTGCAGTTCTTAGCATCAGAGCCTGCTCTTGCAGCAGTATTTGGGTCTGGTGCGTTGATTTGACAAAAACTTTTTCTCTTTTATTAGATGCCTTATTTGAGTGCGTTACGAAGTAGACGATCTACTTCTCATCGCCGGAACTCACGTTTTTATTTCCCAAGTGGATGTTCTTTGTTTTGTTCGAAAAGAAGCACGCACGTGTTTGGGCGATTAGGTGTTACGGCGCGTTCGGTGGGCCTCTGCTACATCTATCCAACGGCACAATTAACCTAATTACAGCTAGTTAGATTTTAGTAAACGCATCTATGCGACGCATTGACGATGTGCACGACGGTCTCTGCACATCGGATGTCAATGTGCACTAAAATCTCCGAGAGCAGTTTTTTCGTTTGTGAACATTGTAGAGGGCCGATTTCGTGTCCGAGAACCTTGGCAGATCTGTGATCACATCAAAATCTCTACTACAAAAGATCAAGAAAGCGATCAAACCCGCATTGTGGTACGGCCCCGCACACTGTGTGGGCTTCGTGACAGCAGCACCAATGTTCTGCATCGAAGCAGGCGCATCGTTCACGCGTTCGTGAAAGCGAAATAGCATAGTTTCACATAAACGGAAGTCTGTAGGCGCCATTGTCCTTTCACTCACAAAACGACGCAGTGCAGTCGCAAAAATAAAGGAACATTTATAGTTGGATTTACTAATAATTGATTCGGCCTATTTCAGACCATAACGTTAACAGAGGGCAGTTGTTATGTGTACGCCTTTGTGTAGCTAATTCTATACACACAATAATGGATCGAAAAAGTCTGATACATAATTAGAAAAAAATTATGTTTACTTAGACTTTCAAAGTGTTTCTGTTCCCTTTAAAATAGTTCTGGCCCGCTGTAATACACCTGTGCCACCTTCTTTTCCATTCTTCGGACCAATTTTTAAACGCGTCTTTCGGAATCGAGTTGAGTTGTTTTTCTTCATCTACTCTACAGTCTTGAAATGTTGTTGTTTCAAATTTCTTTATTCGTAGGAACAGGAAAAGTCGCACGGAGCAAGCTCCGATAAACGTAGAGGTTGCGTCAATATCCTCTTTAAATTTTAGGGTAGTATTTCTTATTGACCGTACAACCAGGCAATAAACATTCCTGGGAGATGATTCCCTTGAGGTCGAAAAAACACTTAAAAGAACCTTGGTACTGGGCATGCTCTGTTATTTTTTTAATCAGCTTAATCCTTGTAAGTACCACTGGGAGGATTGGGCTTTGGTCTTGATGTCGTAACCATATACCCATGAATCGTCCCATGTAAGCATTCTTTGAAGCAATCCAGCCTGGTGGTTCAGGGTGCAACGGGCGTTTATTCTTCTGACGGTAAAATACCGGTCAAGACACTCGCAACTGGGCTGTCTAAAAGTTATCTCCAATTCCTCAGTTATCTTCCTGATAGTAATTCGGCAACTATACACTGTTAAGTGTGATATCACTTTTTTGTACTTTTCTTTCGCTATTGATGTCGAAGATCTTCCCGACTCTCCATGTTTGGCTATTAAAAAATCACCGAACCACGTTTTCTGTACGTCTTTAAACCAAACTAAAAATATAGGCGCCACTATCGATTGGCGCGAAATTTTGCATGTGTGTAGTTGATGAATGACGTTTCCAAACTAAATAAACTGGAATACCTTAGTGATTTCGCTTAAATAAAGAAAAAAACACAGTTTAGTTTAACAGAACTAGTTTACTTCTATATATATATATATATATATTCCGATGTTGCCTTAACTACGGCTCTCCCGCCATAGACCGACCACAGTACCATAAATTATGTGTTTGTTTGTATAAATGTATCCATATTGTGAGAGCATGCAGTTCAGATCGGTTAGTTCTCCCCAGTCTGGCAGAGCGAAATACGTTAATAAAATACAATTAGTTGTAACCTCAGCAAATGCTGCTGTTCGTATTCCTTCGGTCCATTTAACGACTATAAATATATATATATATATATACAATATTAGTGCACTAAACTAATATAATAATGTAATAATAATATTAATAAAAAACACCCAATACATAATTATTATGCAAAGGCTCTCGCAGTTTTTGAATTTGCAAGAACATGCGGGTTTATTTTAGCATCAATATAGTTTCTCCCTCAATCAAGGACATCTTGCCATACACTATCTATCTTTTTGATCATTTTTTGTAAACGTCTCGTTTCTTGGAGACAAAGAAGTTTTAACTATATTTAGACGTCTCCGAAAGGCTTGAGTTATAAGTTTCAATCCCAACGTTAATAATACTCACATGAGGTCGACTGTTATATTTCCACTTCACTAAGTGTAAACGCGTTTCGATATTGGCAGTGGAGATCTAGGTTAATCGTCTGGTTCAGTTCTCATAAGTTTGAGGTGGACGTTTCCGTTTGATTAAGGGGTTGAAAAAGTACAGTAGCAAGGGCTTGCTGACTAAACATTTTAATTACTAAAGGTCACTAAAGGCCCTACAAATGTAAGTGACCAAAACGGACGAAGGAGGAAAACATCACAGGGAATAATATACTAAGTCATCTAAAAGCCCAGCGTGGTAACATGCGGCAGGTACAAATTAGTAAAAAAACAGTAAAGGCCTGAGCACAGAACCTTGGGGGTACTGATGTCTACGGATCTCCATAAAGACTCGTCTGACTAAATATTCCCAGTCTGAGTTCCTGAGGCTAGGTACAAGCGGAACTAATGAACTGTATTCGTTCGAACATTCAAACACCTGCGGCACTTGCAGAAGAGAAAAGTGACTGAGACCATTAAAGGCCCCGGCAGTGTCTCGAAAGACTGAGAAGACTCTGACCTGTTTTAACAAATTAATTAAGCGGATTAACGGCATTTAGGCAAATTTCACGGCATTTAGCAACTATACTTCATACTCAGTGAACTTCCCATTAAGTCGGATAACCTCAAAAGTGCGGTTTGGTATAGTGTT
Organism: Dermanyssus gallinae; assembly: GCA_003439945.1. Classification (NCBI taxonomy): domain Eukaryota; kingdom Metazoa; phylum Arthropoda; class Arachnida; order Mesostigmata; family Dermanyssidae; genus Dermanyssus; species Dermanyssus gallinae. The sequence continues at coordinate 98,342 of QVRM01001764.1, read as the reverse complement.
AAACAAATTTTGGATGACGTTCTGCAAGAGCTCGTCCTAAGTCTCGAATTTTTTTTTTTATCGGTGTAAACTTATTGGTCGAGCCAGCTCCACACAATCTGAATCATATTAAGATCAGGTGAGAGTGCAGGCCAGCGAAGGACTTCAATGTGACGTTGGTCGAACCAGCTTCCGATCAGCCTGGCAGTGTGAATCGGGGCGTTATCGTGTGTAAAAACGACGTCTGGCCCTCCCATCAGCTTAAAATGCGCAGTAAAAACACAATCGACGACTTTGTATAATACCCGACAGCAGCCCAGATCACCACTGATCCGCCACCTGAGTCACGTTTTGACAAAATTTGTTCTTCCTTGCGGACATCGTGCGAATAATAGTAAAATCGATCCAATTCATCAAAATTAAACCTTTTTCATCCGAAAAGAGCACTCTGTGTCATTCAGTGGTCCATGACATCGTATCGTGGGCACTCAGTGGTCCATGACATTTTATCGTGAGCAAAGTCAAGACGAGCTTTCATCGGTCAGCGGTCAATTGTTGTTTTTTCTTGTGTATTTTTGCCAATGTGTCTTCCTGAGGAAGCTTTGCACATTTCACACTTTCGTTTGCACGTCGGCCGATGCCGCAATTGTCTATCGTTTCAACAAAGAAAAAAACTTCTGGTAGGAGGTCTGCCTTTGTTTCTGTCGAGCCGTTAAATGAGCCCAAACGTCATTATTCTGCTTATTTCACTTGTTAAGACATGCATCTTGCTAGTGACATTATCATTTTTTCGCGGTGTAGCTGTGCTGAATGTGGAAATTGCATGGTTCAAAGTAATCAGAGACCCCAAATGTCGATGGAAGTCTTCGTTGTTACTCTGTAAAGATGTATCACTGTGATCTTCACACGATTGATTATAATAAATGCCTGAAATGTGGCAAAAATGGGTAGCCCTATATTTTTTTTCAGGGACTGTATGTATATATATATCAAATTCTGAATACATTTCCTGCGCAATTTAAGCTTTGTTGTTCTTACTGTCATTTTCCTTTGCTGACGTTTCACGGGTGTATATGCAGGTAACACGGTGCTTAGAAGATGAAAAGAAAAATAAATCATATGTATTGGATGTTCCAGTGCTGCGTACATGGGCTTTTAGCCTTACGAACTACACGACTATAATGTTTTAATACACATAAGATACTGTAAATAAAACGCATAAAAAACAAATATGATGTGTTCCGTAGACGGTGCCATATGCCTACGCACTGTACGTATATATAACGTTTTATATAATATTATCCATGCGAACCACAATGTTCTACTGCACTGCGAGGCGTCTTCGACTGCTTTTACTACACATTCCACACAGTCACTCTCGTGGACAACACAGACATGACCTCACTGGCGCACGCCGCAGGGCAAAACCACGTGCATTGAAGGTTAGTAGAACCTGGTTTATTGTGGCTATAGGCACTACGAGCGTGCTCGAAAACACGAGTCACAACGATCAATCTATCGGTAGCTTCTGCTAGAGCAGAAGACAGTTGCACGTTCAAATGATGCACGCATGGACGCGTTAAACGAAATCTTTGCATACATACACTGATAATGTTGTCGTCTTTTGGGCCGTTGACACCGTTCTGCCGGACAACCGGCTATGAAATTACCGTTCCATTCAGTGTTGACAGTTTCGACTGGGGAAATCCACTAAGGCGTTTCAAATGTTAAGGTGTGCGCGAACTGGAACCCCCGACAAAATCCGCAAGGTATGTGGAATCCAGTAGACATTTCAACCTTCTGTTTAAAGCTGTTCAATGCCGTCTTAATATAAACTCACACATTGGTCTGAAGGAACGCCACCTATGGCTTCTATTTATTTACATTGTCATTGTTTATATGCAATGTAGATAAATAGAACATCAAAAGTAAATAAATAGCAGATCGTCGTCCTTTTTTAAACAACGTCTTGATTTTGACATACAACGTGGAAATGCGGTCTCCGTTTGGGGCACACTCCTGAAGGCTGCACGGCCTAGCCTAAACAAAACGGACACGCGATAGTCACAATACACACCTGCTAGGCACATTGGCTTAGCTAATCCTTCGTGATATGTGTCCCGCATACATAATGTAATATACGGAAAATAAATATAAAATGTAGAGGTATTCAGCGGTCGTCGCAATCGGACCTGTAAAGAAATAATGGACTGCAACATATCCTTGTAACTAGTAATCGCCATCATCCTCTTCGTAACAAGATAAAGGTTTAAACGAGAAAATATTTATCTATGCTTGGTGCTTATATATGGTCACTAGTAATCTTCATCACATCGTCCCGTCGACTTAAAAGATATTCTGTGAGAGTACAAAAATAGTTAGAAAAATATATGTATATTGGCCTTCCAGATTAACCTAGTTAAGGTTCTTGGTTCTGCGAAAATATGTTAATTCGAATGCGTCCTGGGTGCAAGCGAAAGAGCACGTCACTCCGCTATTACGCTACGACATTAATATCTGCCCGCTTTTCAAGGCCCCTTTGAGCGTGGCCGCATGCTTGTTTGGAACACAACTTTACCACCTCATTAGCCCCCTCGATAATCGGTGGAAGTGCCAGCTAAGCAGGTCATGTTTCCAGGTTTATAGAGACTAAAAAATGATTGAAAGACCCTGGCGTGGGTTATCCGCACCATTTTTTCTGTTGGCGTCCAAGATAATGGGAGGCCCAGGCTTCCTTGCACCTAAAATGATTCGGCCAAAGTCAATCGAAGAAATTCAGACAAAGCAGTTCCAATACCATGATTTATTTTAATTTTTTTTTACCAAAAATAAATCGGCTTCTACGGTTAATAGGGAATCCTACCGCAAAATTGTAAGAAGATTGTGCAAGAACTTTCGGCGTAAAAGGCATAAACTCTGGGCGAACAACGCTTGGATTCTCCATCACGACGACGCACCGGCACACACATCGTTACTGATTTCAGAATACTCGGCGAAAATGTTTACTCCTAGATTTCCGTAAACTCCCTAGTTGCCTGGACTGGCTCCGCGCGACCTGTTCCAGTTTCCACGGCTAAACGAATTGAAGGGACAACGTTTCGAGACTATATAAGAGAAAAGGAAAATTCGCAGAAGCAACTCAGCTCGATTTGGAAAGACGCGTGTAAAAAGGTGTTACTAGCGTATTGCAGCGGGCGGGAGATATTTTGAAGGAAACAAAAACACTTTGGAAGAATAAACTTATAATCTATATTAGAAATTCCGGCTATCGATCCTATATATATATATATATATATATATTTATATATTATTACAGAAGTTATGATTTATTTTTGTATAATACATTAGGTATACGAGGTGTGTTCAAAAAGTATCGCGACTTTTGTGTTTTTTCAAAAAATATTCATTTATTCATGAATATCTATTTTGTCCCCTTCAAAGTAATCCCCATGAGATATTATACACTTGTGCCAACGGTTTTTCCAATCTTCGAAGCACTTCAAAAAAACATTTTTTTTTATTTTGTTCAGCTCCTCCGATGCCGTCTTTATCTCGTCAAGCGTAGCGTAACGTCGTCCTTTCATGGGCCTCTTCAGTTTAGGGAACAAGAAAAAGTCACAGGGGGCCAGATCTGGGGAATACGGTGGCTGCGGCATCATTAGTGTGTTGTTTTTGGCCAAAAACTCGCGCACAAGCAACGATGTGTGAGCAGGGGCGTTATCGTGGTGCAAAAGCCAATTTTTGTTCTTCCACAAATCCGGGCGTTTCTGGCGGATTGCTTCGCGCAAATTGCGCATAACTTGCAGGTAATATTCCTTATTGACCGTTCTACCCTGTGGCAAGAACTCATGATGCACCACGCCCCTGCAATCGAAGAAAACTGTCAGCAAAACTTTCACATTCGACCGAACTTGGCGCGCTTTTTTCGGTCTTGGTTCGTGCGGCAGCTTCCATTGAGATGATTGAGCTTTGGTTTCCACGTCATAACCATAAACCCACGATTCGTCACCAGTTATGACCCTCTGGAGCAAATTTGGGTCGTCGCGGACAGAGTCCAACATCTCATTAGCAATGTTCATGCGATGCTGTTTTTGGTCGCAATTGAGCAATTTTGGTACGAATTTCGCGGCGACCCGTCTCATGCCCAAATCATTGATAAAAATCGAATGGCACGAGCCAATTGATATGTTTAGGTCCTCAGCAACTTCTCTAACGGTGATTCGACGATTGGCCAATACCATTTTCTCCACTTCATTAATTTTTTCGTCTGTTGTTGAAGTGCTCGGGCGTCCGGCACGCTCTTCGTCGTTCACATCTTCTCGGCCTTCTGAGAACATTTTGTACCACCGATAAACGTTGCTTCGGTCCAAGGTAGCTTCTCCGTATGCCACAGTCAACATTCGGAATGCATCCGCGCACTTAATTTCGTTTTTCACACAAAATTTGATACAGGTTCTTTGATCCATTTTTTGAATAGGTAAAAATAGAAGACGATCCAAAACACGTGCAAGCAAAGCAGCTGTCAACAATTAAGTGAACATTCAAAATGGCCGAGCTTGTCGGCATAAGTGAGAGACATGAGTACCAACATAACGCCACAAAAAATCGAAATTCGAATATACGTAACCCGCGAAAATTCAAAAGTCGCGATACTTTTTGAACACACCTCGTATGTTACACATATCACGATGGATTGGTTAAGTCAATGTTAAGCGCGTATTGTGACTCTCGCGTGCCCCGAACGGAGGCCGCATTTCCACGTTGTATATAAAAATCCAGACGTTGCTTGAAAAAGGACGACGACCTGTTATCACCGGATGACAGGTTTAACAAGGTTCCGACGTTGCGAATTAGTTTCTTGGTCCAAACGCCAGGGGCACCCAGGGTTTCAAACGCGAGAGGGCAAAATTCGTGGGGATAGCCGATTGATGAGTATTTTCTTAACTTGTTAGTCTCCGTAAGGTGAGCTGCATAACCAGCTTCGGAAGCGCCGCCACCGACCATAGAAAGGGCTAAGGAGTCGATATATATATATATATATATATATACATATATACAGTCCCCTAAAAAGCATACTGCCACTTGTTTTTTTTTTTTTTAACGTTTGCCACATTACACGAATTTGTTGTAATCTATCGTGCAAATACTACTGTGCTACATGCTCATAGAAACAGCGGAGACTTCCATCGACATGTGAGATCTTGGATTACTTTGAAACACGAGATATCTATATTTGACGCAGCTACACCGCAAATAAATATATATAAAGCCACTAGCAAGATTCAAGTCTTAGCGAGTGAATTAAGCAGAATAACGACCTTTGGGTTCATTTCTCGTTTCAACAGAAACAAAGGCAGACCTTCTACAAGACGTGTTTCTGTGTTGAAGCAATAGGCTTAGGCTGACGCCTCACGAGTGACGAAGAGGCACCAAATCAAGGCTTATGAGGACGTTTGTCTCTCTAATCGCTAAATTTCCCGTCGATTTGGGCGTTGTTCCCAAGTAGTGAACAACCTTGTAAATTTATACGAAAATTACGCCGTAAAAAAATTGTTCCGGGCGTCCAAATACTATTGCGGAACGAGCGTGCAATTCTGAAGAAAGCGTCGAACTCTACGCTCTCGGCAAGGGAAATTGCGGCGGCGGCCGGCGTACAAAGGAACGTGCGAAATGTGTAAAACTTCTCAGGTGGCGGTTCAGTGGTGATCTGGGCCGCTGTCGGGTATCATACAATGTCGTTGATTGTGTTTTTAGACAGTCGTGTTAATTCGACGCGCTATAGGGATCTACTAAAATGGCAATCGGTGCATTTTAAACTGAGGGAAGGGCCAGAGTTCGTCTTTCAGCACGATATCGGATGATCGGAAGCTGGTTCAAACAACGTCACATTGAGGCCCTACGCTGGCCTGCAGTAAATAAAATATATTAATACCATCAAGAATGTGTGGAGCTGGCTCGCCCGATAAGTTTACACCAAAGAAAAACAATTTTCAAACCAGGTAGAACTAAAAAACAATTGTGAAGGCTTGAAGCGAATTCTCACAGGACGTCATTCGAAACTTGTTCAAAGCTATACTAGACCACATTTTTGAGGTCATCCAACGGGAAGTTTACTGAGTTTTAAGTATAGTTGCTGAGTGCAGTGCACTCGATGTGTCTTCCCTCCGTCGAGTCTTTAAATGAGCCCAAACGTCGTTATTCCGCTAATAATTCACTCGCTAAAACATACATCTTGCTAGTGGCTGTAGATTTTTTTTCGCGGTGTAGCTGTGCCAAATGTAGAAATATTGTAATTTACAGTAATCCAACACCTCAAATTGTTATGGAAGTTTCCGCTGTTACTCTACGAGCGGGTATCACTGTAGTATTTACACGATTGGATATAATAAATGTGTGTAATGCAGCAAACATGGGTAGCTGTATACTTTTCTCGGGGACTGCGTATATATATATATATATATATTCTTACTTTATTGTGTTTAGTTATTTAGTGGTGAAACTACTGCTTTGTATTAAGAAGGTCGTACGTTCATATCCAGCATCGAAACACCTTTGAATATTGAGCTTTTCGAGTCAGATGAGGTAAAAGTCGAAGTACACAATAATTGACTGTGCCAAAACACAACAAATGGGCAAAGCATGAAAAATTCGGCTTTATCTGACGATATCATCGCTCGCTTGACAGTAACCGTTTTGCATTTTGTAATTTTTTTTAGTTTCGGGGTTATTCACCATGAATTGGTAGCATAACAATAGTTCACATATCATTTTGTAGGCTAAGGATATCGTTGACGCTTGATTGTAGTGACGATGTGTCAATGAACGAGCAGGTGAGTATGTGGTAACGTCCGATATTGCACTCTCCACAATATTTACATACGCACTCGTCGATTTCATAACAGTTTCCGCCTAAGCATCGAAGATGGTGATAACCATGCCATGTTGTTCGGCATATTATAGATCTGTTTTTTTTTTATGATAGTTTCCATTTATTGCTGCAAAAAGCAGGACCCTTGACATAGCGACCCACTACAAGTGCCATGTTGCGGTTTTCTCTATATTCTCTGTAGGTTTCTAAGATTTGTGTACTGAACGGTATCTTGTCCAGTACTAAATCTTCTACTAGTGTGCGTTCGTGGCATAGTTCTAGTGCGAGCGTTGCTGATACGTTCTTCAGCAAGCCTAACGTGCGCTTTATGAAATAAAATGTTATTTTATCTATGTTTTTAAGGTCTGACATTGTAAGATAAGGGGCAATTGCGTGAAGGCAGTATTTTACTATAGGAACCATTTTGTAAATTTGCAAGTAATAGAGTTACTTACAACATCGAAACTGCTCATACCATTCACCTAAACATGCGAACACTGCGGATACCATTTGCCGAAAACTAATTTATTTTTTATTTTTCTGCATTTCTTACACGGCACACTTGATCAGCGATATCTTCATTCTATATACTTGGGCTCATTCGAATACGACATTAATTATCTCTGGTATCTATACAGCATTTTCTTGACTTGGCGCTTTTACGTATACGTTTAGGTAACCGGGGAAAAACTTGTACGGTGCATTGAGGCTTTGTGAAGCACATTTAACCATACACGTTTGTAATACAAATCCTAGACGAATATAGTAAACAGAAGCAATACCAAACAAGACTTAAACGCTGTGCATTACATAATTTCCCTATGCAATATATAGTTATACCTTACCAGTGCTATATCGTATAACTAATAAACGCGTCTTTATAGAAAATCGAATACTTATTATACTGTATACTTGATGTTTGTTTTTACCTCTCGATTTGTTGGAACTGTCTGCCACATCATGATTAGGCGTAAGGTGGTAAGGTCATTTACACTTAGTATTTAAACTGGATAGAAGCGCGTATATATGAATATATACATATATATTATATATAAACATATATATTATATATATATATATATATATATATATATATATATATATATATATATATATATATATATATATATATATATATATATATATATATATATATATACATATATATATATATATATATATATATATATATATATACATATATATTTTTTTTATATATAGCAGAGCGGTATAATATTCCGTCCCGATCACAGCAAAGTCCAGTGTTGAAGTTTAGACGCGGAAGCCCTAAGGTAAACGATTCTGAGATGAAGACGACAACCAACAGCGACCTGCTGACAGCAATCAGAGTCTACCGGCCGCCTAGAACGAGAGAGTGGTTCCTGATGGAATCGGTCATGAAACCACCTAGCGATGCGTGCCCTGTCGCCAGCGATACGCCTGGCGAGTTGGCCGAGGCCGTGATGACCTCGTCAGGCGAATGCATCCTCTGGAGAATCTCTGGCGCGGCCCTGGATGGCGAGACGGCGCTCAACATCGAACGTGCTCGTTGCAGCAATGAACGCCTTGTCATCATTGGTGACACACTGAAGGTGCGCATTCTTGTTGCGCTATCTGGTTCTTATATGATTCTAAGTTTGTAAAGACGTTCGCAATGCTGTCCATACTCGTGCACGGAGCACCAGACTGAGCTCCGCACTGTCACTTCTGAGTGGCCTACTGGATCAACAATAGCATTTTGCACCCCGACGCAGTTGTTGTTGTTGCTGCTATTGCTGTTGTTGTTGCTGCTGATGCTGTTGTTGTTGTTGCTGCTGATGCTGTTGTTGTTGTTGCTGCTGATGCTGTTGTTGTTGTTGTTGCTGCTGCTGCTGCTGTTGTTGTTGTTGTTGTTGTTGTTGTTGTTGTTGTTGTTGTTGTTGTTGTTGTTGTTGTTGTTGTTGTTGTTGTTGTTGTTCATCCCTATTACGAATTTCCTTGTCTTGCTCTGTGCTATTGCGAATTATGTTACTGCCGTTGCTTCGGCCTTGTCTTTGTTGTTATTGCTTTCCTTCTTTTATTTCAGTAAGGTTTAGTCTTAGACAGTTGCAGTCGCTGTTGTTGTTGTCATGGTCGCCGCCATCGCTAATACTGTTGTTGCAATGGCTCCTAGTTTTTTTATTCTTGCTGTTGCTTCTAGGTCGGTATTATTTTAGAAGATGTTTTGCCCTATTTCGTCTCTCTTCAGGTGAACCCGATTACGTGCAGTAGCGTGCCAGCGCGCACCATCAGCCGAAGCATTCTCCAACCGCGCCCACTGCCAGAAGTGAGACTTCGCCGTTGCGATAGCAAAAACGCACGCGCGAGCGGTTAATCTAACGCGGATGATTATGTCGCTAAGGACCTCTTAGGACCTGGACGAGCAAAAGTCGAAGGTTTTCAGTTGCCATGCCGGCATCATGATGCGGGCGATCACAGGCTATAAATAAATGCTATATAAAATTGCCACCATCTATTCGAGGTTACACAGGCGCGCCTGTCAGAAGTCACGGCTGGCCAAGGTGATAAACTAGATTTCTATGTGTTTAGCGGAATCACGCCAATCACGCGGTAATTCCATCCAGATAGGACTGCAGATGTGACCTTAGAACGCGAAAATCTTACTAGTAGTCGTCAGCTCGCAGCCGTTGTATTATTCACTAGTCGGCTATCGCTGTTATATCTCTGCCCAGTACGTATTCGTATTTGGGGAGCCATGTGTGATCACAACAGAGAAAGAATATTCCTAAATTCGGCGTGTACCATGAGACGATGCCAATTGTCCTCTGGCAGCATGAATGTATTGTGAAGCTATATGAATGAATGAAAAACACACTTTTTGGGTGTCATATATGTATATATTTTTCAATGACATAGCATAGTTGATTTATCTATCTATATATATATATATATATATATATATATATATATATATATATATATAGTTGATTTATCTATCTATATATATATATATATATATATATATATATATATATATATATATATATATATATATATATATATTTATAAATATGAATATATATATATATATATATACAAGGTAAAATGCCATTTTTAGCAATAAATATAGTATATCCTTAACAAGTATTTGCAACTGCACGTGATTGTAGAAATGTAGGTTGAAAATATTTTTTATTTCCCAAACACATGCCACAAGATATCGAAGATTTTAAAGGTCTTTGGCCATTAGGGCAAAAACCGACCTTCAATATCATTTATCAATAAATGTACCTAATGTTGTGTAATATGTACCTAAATGTATTTAATATAACGGCAAGCAACGTGCAATGCTGCATGAGGCGACGGCAACATACATAGGGCGTCGCGCTATCTAGGTTGTACCTGAATCTAAAGTGTCCCCTTTATAACAGCGTATAGCTGTAATAAAGATGCACCTGACGAGTGTACCTGTCGTGCGAGTTGTACACGAGAGGTCAAAAGCTCGTAGAGGCGGGAGGTCGATGCGTTCAGCTGAACCCGCATACAATATTATCGCACACGCTAAAATAGTTTTATACTACATGTATATATATACTTTTTGTTGTGGGACAAATTGTCCCAGTTTTACTACCACGAATATGACGGAGTTACAAGAAATTCTGATTGATACATTGGTACATGATGACACCTGCCTCTCCATCTTTGAAACGTGGCTATGCAAATAAAAATGACGACAATCAATACTACAATATATTTAAACGCCAGCAGGGTATATAGCTTGTACACCTAGAGACATACTTACGTTTTTGCAATCATTATGGTAACGTACGAATGTTTTGTAACTTTTTGGAATGTTTAATAATCATTAAGATTTGAACGCATTTTTCGATGGATTTTTTGAGATGGTGAATTTAAGCGTACCTCCAAATCGCGTTCTTCGAAAATTTTCAGCTCTGCCTCTACGCCTCTACGCTGGGGCGTTGTGTAATAGAAGAACTATCGCATATGAGACACTACAGAGCTCTTCCTGGTGAGCGCAGTGAAAAATGTTTAGTATACCATTTGTTCGTCGCTGCATTACCTAAAATTAATTTTAATAAGCATTATTGCAATAGTTTCATTAACAGTAAAACACCCTTCCAGTTTGACTATCACCACAGTTTCACTCCTGGAGAAGAAGATGGCGACCCTTACTTTGCCAGTCGACCATTGGCGCTTCGCTTTTGTGGGTGGGCACTCTAACCACGGCAAGTTCTGGGACTTTCGTAGACGGTTACCAAAGGTATACTCAAGCTTTCTCGCTTTTCTAGTTCGTTATCTTTATACTTACTAATCTATCCAAGCGGAGAATGAATGAAGGGAGATAAAGAGATACGAAAAAAAGATGCCCTGAAAATAAATTAGTCATAATAATGCAATCGTACATGTGGCTAGATTTTAATTTTTACACGTGTGTAAATGCAAACAGTTGTAAATCGGTCCAAACAGCATGGGCATCGTCAGGCGGTCTCGTTCCGCGGTAACCGCTAGTATGAAATACAATACACATAATTTCCAGATCAAGCTTATAGCAGATAGAGTTTACAAAAGCTTACTGCCGAAGAGGTGCAAAACGTCAGCCGCACAAATGGCTTGGTCAACAAGTATAGACCCCGTTATAAGCCTACTTCATGAACTCAACAATGTTGACCAACCATTTCGCGCGTATTGACGAATGGATACCACGATCTACAAGTTCCATCACTCACCACAACTTATTACTATGCTCTCACAAGGAATGTTAGAGAAACGCTAGATATCTCAATATGTCCGTCTTCCGGTGCATTAAAGATATGCCTCACGGGGATACCAAGCCCATGGTAACAATCAAAGGCTTAGAATAAAAAAAACATTTCCAAGAAATATTTTTTTTATTCTAGACCATTATTTGTTACAATGGGCTTGGAATCCCCGTGAGGCACATCTTTAATGCGCCGGAAGACGGGCATGTTGATTTATCTAGCGTTTTTCCAACATTTCTTGTGAGAACATGTTATGGTTTATCATCTATTCTCAATGAGCAATCCTTAAAAAATATTCTACTAACAATAGGGATCGAACCGGCAACACTCCGGCACATGACAGCAATGACTAGCTCACTAGCACGCCGAGACCGCGCCGCCACTACACACTGCAGCCTGGGGTGAAGTAACTACAAAACTGGCGCTCACCGCACTGTATGTATTAAACCCGGCTTCCATGAGCCCTGACGGCTATAAGTATCACCGATATGGATCTTGTCGTATTAGATACATGTTGTCTCATCACAGGGCACTTCAATGCCCTGTGACTAATAATCGTAGTCGCTACTTTTTTGGTTTGAAATGTTTAGAAACGCTAATACACTAGCCGTACTGACAACCGACAACACCTTGTGTAGGACTTTTACCCAGTACAAAACCTCAACCCACCTCACAGGAAGATTAAAGTTTTAAGTTAAAGTTTGGAAATGTGTGACATTTCTTTGAGACCGTGGGAGGGGAGCCTCGTGCTCAACCGAGTCTCATGGATCTCGTCCTGGCTTCAGCTTACGAACCCGAGAGGATACTTTGAGCCGTCCTATTGAAGACTGGCTTGCCATAGCCCCTTGCGGGGCACCCTTATATTAACTTCCCGTTGTTAGCATTCGTTTTTGGGTATCGACTAATGTGATAATTCTAAGCAGCCTAAATAGATCGGGCACAGAGTCATCGTTATAGGATCTTTTAAAGAGTAGTCTCGGAGATTCGGCTAAAAATAACGCAATCGGTTATGAAAACATTGGAGGCAGTGTCAGGTGTAAGGCCAGTCTTCGGATTAAGACCGAAAATCTATGATTAGATATTATTCTACACGCTCCTCCTAAGCGATTGTATCGCAGGGCTCCTTTTTGGGCCCTGTTCTTTGAACCTTGATCTATAATGGCGTGCTCGGGCTTTCGCTTCCCGACGGGGTTGAGGCTGTCGCCTATGCTGACAGCTTAGCTTTACTCGTGACGGCTCGCCGTGAGACAGCACTGTAAGTAAAAGCAAACACAGCATTAGCTCTCGTCCACAGGTGGATGGAGCAGAAGCACCTCCAGCTAGCCCCTCAGAAGGCAGAAACCTTTGTCCTCACAGGTCGAAAAAGGACCCGACCCAATTCTCTAAAACTTGTAGGAGATGCGATCCGCGGGACAACGAGCTGGCCGGGGCGGCGCGCATCACGTCTCTCGCAAGGTAGCCAAGGGGTTCCACAGTTTGGCCCAAATTTTCCTCCGAACAGGCGGTGCGTCTGAAGGACGCAAGTGCCTCTTAGCCTCAGTATTGAAACTCCATATCACTCTATGCGTGTTTAGTCTTGAGTGACCCATTTCCGTTGCTCCAGTGACCGTTTTGACAGCAATCAAAAGTTTGACCAAGCACGGCAGGAACCATTGACGCATGTGCGCAAGAATGGATCACACTACGCTCGGTGACCGTCCCGGCCGGAAGAATTACCGCTTCATTATGCTGGATAATGCGCCACGCCACAGCTTCGGCTCATCATTTTCACGCACGAGTCAACCTTATTACGTCTTTCCGTTGACATTGGCGCAAAGGTCGTCACGAACGGCAGATATATGTGGATATTGTTTCCGACACTGGCGCACACGTCGTCACAAACGAGAGATATATGTAGATCTATTTTTGGCACTGTCGGAGGTCACAAACGGCATATATATTAACACCCGGGCTGGGTAAGAGTGTTTATGTTACATTAGAGTGTTTCGACACAACCATCTCTCTAGCGTTTTGCCAGTTCTGCTATGGGCAGAACCGTCGGACAAACTATGGCTTGATATATATATATATATATATATATATATATATATATATTGACTAGAGACATGGCGTAGGAGCGCGACGAAATAATTCAAAACAACTACGATACTGCTGTAGTTGAGTCACTGTTGTTGCTGCTTCTGGTGGCCATAAATTATTGCGATCATTTAATTAACGACGACGACGACGATGAAATGGCGTTTGTCGATGGCGGGTGTCTGCGATCGTGCGATCAACCACTAATAATAGATATTTCTTTCTCTCTCATTTGTCTTCGCTTTTTTTTGGCCGATTACGTTTCGTACAGCTTTAGCTTGGCTATCAAGTTCCAAGTTTGTTTGATCAAGGAGTTAGACATCATCGTAGTTGCTGTAGTGGGCGAGCTATTGAATGGTGTGTTAAGTAGCTTACTTAAACTTAGTTCGTTAATTAATACCAAGTTAATTAACGTCTATCTGTGTGTCGGTGCGTCGGTTGATCGACTGATCGTTTTCTTACTCTGTTGGCTAGTCTGCATACCTGTATGCTTGCCTTTTTTAACTTGTGCAGCCTGCCGCCCACACAACCGACCGTTTAGTATCTCGCCGTCAATCTCTGCAGATGCGCGTCGTTAATTGATTAATGAGGCAGTCAGTAAATGTTTTTTTCAATTGTTGGTTTGGAATTGTCTAGCAGTCAGCTAGCATTCGGGAATGCGTCGATTTTCCAGCCAGCATTACTAAGCACAATTACTACGAGCACTAAGACACTACTGCTACAACAAGCAGTGGTCGTCCTTGAATTGATACCTTGATTTGCTTGTCGCCGACTAGTCCGGACCGATCTATCTCTGTATCTCTGATATAAATCTGTAGCTAGATCTATAATATATATATATATATATATATATATATATATATATAAGTGTCTATTTGTCGGAATTTTTTCCATTTATTTGTTTTTTTTCGCATTACTTCACTGGCTGTTTAGCTGAATCATACTTATCTATCGGTATGTCTCAGTCTGTTAATCGGTATATCTCTTTCTGTATATCGATATGTATCTATATGTCTATCGATATATCTCTATCTTTCTGTTCTTCGTAGCGGTGGATGCAACCAATGCAATGCCTTGGTTGGGTGGGTCGAAGTGCCCCGAAACGGATAGTGAGTAGTATGCTGGGCCGTGACGCGGAAGCTCGAGGTGACTGATTCGATTGCTGCGGTAGCACTAGTGTGGTAGCCTTTTTCTGAACCGTGATAGCGGCAGGGGAGGAGCTTGCGTACAGGGATTCACGCTCAATTGTTGGTTTTAAAGATTCTCGGTTATTGTGATAGATAGAAGGATGATTCTCGTGTTTGTCGGATAGTTAGCTCGCTTGGTTAGATCGCATATCACTTCGTTAGTCGTCTGTCATTAGCCGATACGCGCTTGCCACCTTTTGCGTAACTCGCCTGACGTGTTGTAGGCCAGTTAGACCTGTGTCCGGGGTCACCCCTAGGTACTTGGCGTGACGAGACGGCGTGAAAACGGCGTGTCCTTTAAGCTCCAAGGATATTGGCCCAGTCCGCTTGCGGCCAGTTAGGTACAGGGCCTCAGTTGTTTGTGGTGCCAACTCCAGGTGGTGTTCAGTCATCCACCTGTTTATTCGATGAAGGGCCGTGTTCGCCGCGGCCAACAGGATAGCCCATGTGCGAGCGGTGAACACCAGTGCAAGATCATCGGCGTAGGCAGTTATCTCCACCCCATCCGGCACGTCGTCGAGCTGCAAAACACCGTCATATGCCACGTACCATAGAACTAGTACACGTACCATAGAAGTACCGAGCCATGCGGCACCCCCCCCCACCGTAATTGGATGGGTTTCACCTTGTGTCAAGACTGCACGCTTCTCCCAGAACAATGATATTAGACGCCGCAGGTACGGGGAGATTTCCTTCTGCTCGAGCGCACTCCCTATTGTCGACCAGTTGGCGGTGTGAAACGCTGTCTGTTGGTCCATCCACTTGTTCAACGATTCGTTTGCTTTTCCATGTGTTTGCTCGTCTTTTCCGACGAGGACGAGGCGGAACAGCGGACAACGTGGTCAATGTCGCAATGAGATCCACATCGCCCATATATACTTATGTAGTCGTCATCGGGCACCGGGGAAAGCCGGACCTCATATAGACACACACTATCGTGGTAGGTAGCCGTGCATCGAGAAACGAGTTACGACGGGGCGACCAAACTGCTTCGAATAACAATCGCTTAGGTGGGTTCCGACGCTAAAGAATGCTAAAACATGGATCTCAGCGAACTTGAGTTCCCAGGTGCTCGCGTAAATGCGAACGTCACCGGTAGACCAAGTTGAAGGTTTTCACTCAATAGCAGGATGTTGTAAAAAAATATACGAGGCGATTGCGCACAGGGCGGTGCAAGTTCAAAACCTGTTTCCTGAAAAGGATGCTTTAACGTAACCAGATTGCTCAAAAATCTCCTCTCCTCGAAGAGATCACCTAGATGACCTCAACTTCATGCTTCAGCATGTCATTCAGATGTTGTGAACGCAGGCTATCTATTCCAAAACCTGTCACCTGACTGCATTTATCCGTAGGTCTGACACACGTGTGTGCTGCTCTATAACAGAAATCTGCTTTGTTTCTACGTTGTTCTGCCTGCTGGCGTTTTCAAGGGAAGAGTGCTCACCTCATAAGTTCATCTGGTAGCTGGTAGCAAAATTACAACAGTTAATTAAATAAATTTATAAACGGCAACATATATTCAGCACTAAGCATGCAGATTGATGGCAATTACGGTGACGACAGAGCGACCAGGGCGACAAAACGAGTGTGTAGCAGCAATGCTGATTTCACCAAAATAATTGGAATAATAACTTGACACACTAATAATATGCGATGTTTCGACGAAATACGTGCAAGCGTAAGAAGCTTAGATAAATTCGTATATTTTTCTTAAAAAGGGACAATTTGATGAACTCGAACTCAGCGCATTTATATAGTAAGATCATACTTCCTCAATCACAATAATTTTTTTTGTTTATGAAGAAATTAGAACGCGTGGTGTGGGCCGCCGGGATAACACATTTGAATTCTTGACGCTAATGGTTGCACTGTTAGAGATAGTTCCGTAAACGCGCTGCAGCAAGCCCATGCTATAGGAGGTAAGAGAGAAGGATGAGATACCACAAGAGATTATTCGTGAATTGTGGCTTTGGCCAAACCAACGGCTTCCATTAGCGGACATCGAGCTCTGTGCCTCAGACCAAGGAGGGTCATAGTGAAAACGGACGTATATACTAGAACCTATATTTACTTAACTTTACATATATATATATATATATATATATATATATATATATATATATATATATTATTTTTTTTTCTTTTTAACGCACCCGGCCGGTTCCAGACCTGCTGCTACTGCAGGGCTACCGGAGCCATGTCACAGATCTACACACCCCAGCCTAGCCACTGCCGTAGGCCGCCGTGGACGACAGCCAGCCGTTGGCAGAGATATGGTAGTAATACATCGAATGCAGTAGCAACAATAAAATTAAAAAGTTTTATTTTTTTTAAAGAGAGGCCGTTTGTAAATGACTAGACTACCCTTCTCCGCCCCGATACGGGTCATGGTGCATATCTTCAACGACGGCCGCCAGATACGTCGAGAGATCTTTCTAGGGTTTCCCCACCAGTAGTAGTAGTATTCCTTAAAAACAACCTCCTTAAAAAATGTTTTTAATTCTAGTAGTAGTATTCCTTGTGGCAGTGGCAGCAGCATTTGTCATCGATGTAGAGCGCAAACGATTCCCTTGAAGAATGGTTGTAACAAATATCCCCAGAATAATAAAATTAGCACCAGTACGGCTTTCAGTATGAGTCTCAGTAGCGGTCAGTATGGTCATTATTACTTATGCTTTCGATAAGAATCATCACTCAAAGACAATTCAAACAACAACAACAACAACAAACAAATAACAACATCAACAGCAACATTATTGTTACGTTATTGTTAGTACACGTTATTCAAACGTGTTAATCAAATGAATGTTTTGATATATGCTTATTAATGAATTAGTATAATAATAGACGATCAACTAACACAGCTGCTGCTGCTGCTGAGAATCAGCTGCGTTCATGCTGCTGGTGCTGCCGGACTACTGCTGGGGAAACCCTAGGTATCTCAACATGTCTGACTCTAGGGGGGTATTGAGGGTATGCATGCCTCACTTCAGACGCTTCGAAGCTCGCAGGGGACGGAGGACGATCTCAAAACACGGATGACTACACACTGTGCGTACTGGCGCACTATAGTAATCTTCTCCCCTGCACCTCCGACTCCCTCCCAAGACCATACTGCCACAGCAACAATGGGATTAGTGTTGTGGCTGGGTGGGTGGGTGTGGGTGGTAGGAGTTATTGGTCATCAGTGTGACGGTTCGAGTAATGGCCAGCTACCGTAGATGACGCCACGCTCCCTGTAACCCTGTAACGGCCAATGAAGCAGCGGGCTGGCTGCAGCGTACTATATAGCAGTACTCAAAGCAACCAACCGTTGCAACACACCTAATAGCACAGACACAACGGTTGTGGCGGTAACAACGGGTTACGTTGGCCCGTTTTGCTGGCCGGCCGGCCATACGCTTTCCCTATTCTCGCATACTTTCGTGTCCAGCAGTTGCTCGTAGTAGAAGCCGTATAGGCGTATATATACTATATGTAGTAGTAGACGAAGGAAGTTTTCTCTCTCTCTCTCTCTCTCTCTCTCTCTCTCTCCCCTCTCGCTTACATGGTCGCGTTCACTCTCGATACTTATCTGGCTATCATCGATGCATACGTACCTTTCCCCTCGCTAACCTTTCCCCTTCTCGCCTCTCCTCTTGTTCCATCTCTCTCTATTTCGCTCCTAATTCCCTTCAGTCTCGCTCTTTCTCTCTCCAGCACTCGCATCTTTCTCCAGCTCTCCAATGGCCTCTTGCCTCGTCTCGCATTCTCTCTCTCTGTCTCTTTCTTATCTTTTTGTTCATTGTTTTCTCGCCCGTTTTTCTCCTCTTCCTGACACGCGGATTGACGAGTTGAACGACGGGTAGAGAGAGAGAGGCTGGCTAGTTGGCTTCTGTACACGTTCATACGTTCGGCGACAGCGATCCGAGTCGTCTGATTGCAGTCGCAGCCTCTTTCGCCGCGGCCGCCCCTTTTGCCGCCGTCGCCACCGTGGGCGCCTTGCCGTCTTTGGCAACGTCGATCTCGTCTCGCCAGCAGCAGCAGCAGCAGCCACAACAACAACATGCTGTCCGTCATTGGCCGGAGGCCGATATACCGCCACCGCCGATAAACCACCCAAAGCGATCAAACAGTGGACTTGGTCGCCAAGCGCGGTTGGCGTCAAGTGTGTGTTGTTGTTTTTGGTAGGCGACTGTTGCACAGGCACGATTTGACGTTGTTGTTGCTGTTGCTGTTGTTGCTGTTGTTGTTGTTGTTGTTGCGGTTGTTGTTGTTGTTGTTGGTGGTGGTGGTGTTGTTGCCATTCTTGCTATTGTTGTTGTTGCCGTTTTTGTGACACAGGAAGACGAACATCAAAGCCATTCGATTTGATAGGAAACCCTGGACCCAGACTTATTCCAGCTGGTTGCCAGCTTGTCAGCTAAAGTTTCGTGTAGCTGTGGGCGAGGTGTTTGGTGTTCGTTTGTTCTAATTTTGCCTATATATAGATATGTACTCAAAGTTGAAATAAATATACAGATATATACATCACATTTGGTGTTTTGTTGCTGCTGTTGCTGCTGATGCCGCTGCTCAGTATTTAATCATCTATCTGTGAATGTGTGCATTTGTTGGACTTCATGTCGTTTGCGTGATTCGTAATCTGCATTTCTCAGAGAGAGAGAGAGAGAGAGTGAGAGGGAGAGCGAGAGAGGGAAATAGAAAGAGGTCTACCTCCACGAGAGCGCACGTCAATCATCACAGCAGGATACTACCGCCGTCGATGAACATCTCTATTTCCATTCCGCCACCAACACACGTTAACAACAACAGCAACAAGAACCGTAACAGCAACAACGTTAGCTGCACTAGTAATCACACACAAGCAACAGTGTCGACGACGTTCAGATCGGAAACACAGCGGTGGCAGCAATAAATATCCACAACGTAAACAACACTATTCCCGCCACCACCACCAACAACAACAACATTCCCGCCACCAACAGCAACAACAACGACGACGACGATATTGACACCACTAACCGTGACGACGACGACGATCATCAGCAAAGACAACAACAACGACCATAACAACAACAACTACAACAACAACAACAATAGCAACAACAACAACAACAACAACAATAGCAACAACACTGACAACAACATACTATCGAGCCGACGAGACGAAGAAACCAAATGGCAATGGACCCAGCAAACCAGAACTTGAAGAAACTCTGTCAGAGTAGCAGCTAGGGAGCGTGCGGAACACCCCGAACGAGTAAAGTTGGCGCTTTGCGTCCTGTGTTGCCCTCGCTCCCCGACGGACGACCACGATCCTCATCTGCAGGCCTGTGTGTGCAACGATGCTGGCCTACTAGCAGCGTTGGGCCTGGTGGACGTGAAGTAGGGACTAGTTGCCGCAGTGAAACCGGTGAAATCGGGTGCACCGGTTTTTGTCCGGGGTTCTGTAGCTTTGAGGTCGTTCGCCGCGGTTCGTTAGTTTGTTCCAATGGCAGCAAAACCAGCAACAGGTGAACATAATGCCCAACGGGGCTCGCGTCTAGTGGTCGTCGCGACGCCCACGGCTGGAACAGGTGGTGACACACGTGCTCTTCGCGCCTTCTCCGCCGCCTTCTCCGCCTCCGCCATCAATAACAGGCGTTCGTTGTTGCGTTCATCTGCACTGCCAAAAATGCTCACATGTCGCTCGGGACTGATTCCGTTGCTGCTGCTGCTTCTGGTAGTGGTGATGCCAGCATTTGACGGACTCTGTCTGCACGCTGCCCGGCCGAAAATGGTGCAGAGGGTTGTGACTGCCAACAATCAAACCTGGTACCTCGAACACTATCAGGACAACCAGTGAGTACGAGAACCGGTGTTAAAACGGTCTCCGTTGTAATAGAAGTAGTGGTAGTAATAGTAGTATCTAGTAGTGGAAGTAGTAGTATCTAGTAATAGAAATAGTAGTTGTGTCTAAATAGTAGTAGTAGTAGTAAGTTGAAGTGTTAAGAGTCGCCCTTCTCGGGGGAGGAAGACATGTACGCTAGAATGCAGAACAGAATAGAGTTGAGCATACGTTTATTGCAACTCATGGTGACGGAGGGGAGGGTTGATGATGACTAACTTATTAATACTGGGGTGTTGGCATACTTTTAGGGAGACGGCGTGTGTGTAGTAGTAGTAGTAGTAGTAGTAGTAGTAGTAGTAATAGTAGTTGTAGTAGTGACGGAGGACCGTTACGATATGTACCCATTTGGTGGGTGGCCAGGCGCCAGGTCATGGCAAAAGTTGTTTTGATTGATCGTTGGATCTAATAATGAGTGAACGGAACGAGTCGAATCGGCAGAACTGACTGCACGAATTAGTCAATCTGCTGATGTGTTGTGTCTACGGTGATTGTGAGCTGTCGCGCTGCTCTAACTATATATATATATATATATATACATATATATATATATATATATATATACATACACATATATATATATATATACATACACATATATATATATATATATCTGTGCGATATTAATATGCACGTCTAACGCATGTCTATCTCACTTGACTGTGTTAGTTGCAACTAACACGGTGTTGTAGATTGCATATAAGGGACTTTAGTTAAATAAGCATATGGCGGGTTCTACACAAAACCTAACATCGATATGAAGCGTTGCCGCATTATGCGTGTGTTCTCCCGCTGTTTAGCTGTGTCGCGTATATATGTCAACACCAGAAAGTACCAACTCGATATTTGACTATGTAAAGTAAAACTCGTGTGACTAGGCTTAAATGATTTAATCGCACGGGTCTGCCTGCATCTCTCCGCCTGGATTTAGTTGTGCTTTTCTCGAGAACGCTATATATATATATATATATATAGTCACAGCGACAATAGTAATATTGTCCATTATTACTCATTATTACTGTATATATATATATATATATATATATATATATATATATATATATATATATATATATATATATATATAGCAGTTTCAGGCCAGTGTAGTATTTTTTATCTATACCATGCTGTTCTTCATACTAATTAATGCTCGTTTTGTAGGACGCGTTTCCACTTGTCTGAGCAAGAAGCGGATTTGTGAGTGCACATACTTACAACAAATTGCATGAGCTTTGCCTCTTTAAAATGCCTATATTCTATATATAGTTTAAAGTAGTCATTGATGTATCTTATCTAGTATCATGTTTTCTATCAAAGAACGCGTCGCTGACGCCTCTCCGAAAGACTCCACAATCCTTGAATATAAACGTATTTTAAGCGATCTAAACCCTTAAGGTCATTAAGTGTGCGCTAGGGCACACTTACTAGGAGACGTTATTGCACTATAGCGAGAATTTTAATTCTAAAAACATGAATTGCGGTTTTTATGCCTTTTGCACTAAGCTCACCCACAAAAAATATTGTCGCTGTTGACTTGTTTTTTGTTTTTTCTACACGTTGGCTCAATGAGAGTCGCGGTGTTCTAACTATAGCAAAATATGGAACGTTATTAACAAGCTCCCGGTGCTGTTATTCTATTCCAAGTTAGTGGCCTTTGACCGCGTATCACTTTGCTCTTTCCGGTGTTGATCGTCAGCCCATTCTCCCGGCAGCCACGTTGTCCGTTTCGTTCAGATATAGCTGCATATGGGCTCTTGACTTACCTAGTATTACTAAATCATCTGCAAGGCCGGTGCAAAGGTCACTTGCATTATCAAGGACTTACATATAATATATAAAAACTTGTTACTTCTAATATTCAAAAATCGGCAGACTATGCTGTGTCAAATACGTTTATACGTAACCTTTATTTAGTGGAAGCTCGCCTTTGCTGTCATGGAAATATCTGTGCTGAACCTACCGACATTTGCCGAGAATAGCTGAATGCTCTCTTGTAATTTACTTGCAATGCAGCAAGTTAATAGAGTCCATTGCGGCATGTCTCATCGACAAGAGACAAAAACACTCCGCTTCAAGTAGCACTTTAACAAATATAGGGCAAATCCAAGCTGCGTAGCAGAGCAATTTTAATAGCAACATATCAGATATTATTAGATAAAAAAAATACGAACTGTCTAACTCTCTCAAAAGGTCTCTCAAGCTGCGTCTATAAGTGGCAAAACATTGTAAATCATAAGACTTATCGGCAAAGCATGTTCCGCAAAGACCATGTAAAAATTTGAGTAAGGATTTAGGCATAACTGGGGCACAAATTAACTTGCCTCATTCTACCCCGGGAAAAAGTTTTACGCAACTCGGAATTTTCTACAGATTAGCCATTACAATAGGAGCTGATAGGGCCCAGACTCCTTTAACACGCTACCCCATTTATTGCAAGTGCTCCTTTATTGCTTTCGAATGGTAGATAATTATATACATAATTATTCACAAACATCCTGTATTTAATATATACAATGCACAACATAAAAGGGAATAAAAGACACTTAAACATATACGAGAATTCGTGATATATGCAATGGTACAGTTGAAAATATTATATCACGAGTCATTGTTCTCAATATTCTCACCATGCGCCACAGAAACATGTTTTTGATTCGGTTAGATCAGCCAGCTATTTTTATCTATATGGTTTGAGTACTGCGCAGATTATTGTTGCGAATATTAAAAAGAAGGGAAGTCTATTAAACTGAGAGATTCGTGCGTACATTGTAAAATCTGCTCGAGAGTGCCGTTTTGATATAGGTACTAAGTCGACACTGCTACACTCTGCCTAACATCTCAATGCAAAACGTGGAAGAAATTAAGACTAAACTTTTTCAATTGCATTAGTATGTTTCTTCAAATACGGCCGCCAGACTTCACAGCTGTAAATAAATTTGGGAACTACAAGATCGTTATAACGGCGGACATAGAACATTGGACATTCGATAACAAAACAACGAGATATCACATGTTGTAATACATATATTACACAAAAGACTAGCAGATAGCAGAATAGTTTGCGTGATGTGAATGTAAAAATCTAGCTTTGGCGTTATTGTTAGAGAAAGGATGGCGAATGCCGTTTACTTTAGATATCTTTTTGCCATTAAGTGTGCAAACGTGGTCCACCTTTAGATGCACAGCGACGCATTAAGGGGACTGAAATTATCATATCATTGTCGACGTACCAATCGGAGATGGAGTCAATTATACTCTGTATTATCTCCCTCTCGTTCTCTGTGCCAGATGGCCCATAAAGTTTAAGATCATCTGCGTAGAGTTCGTGCTTAATCGTTTCGGGTATAACGTTCTTAAGATCTAACATAACTATACAGAGTAATAATGGGTCTAGACATGACCCTTGAGGCACGCTCGCAAGACTGATACCACATCGACTAAAACTGTTGTTGACCCGCACACAAAGCTGATCAGATTCGTTAGATAGGTTGATATTCATGAAACACTGTGCTTGTTTACATTTAAGCCAATTAGTTGCAGTAAAAGCTTTAAATGGTTTTCTACGTCAAATGCTTTACAAAAATAAAAATAAATACAATCAAATGCTTTCTTTTTGATAATATAAATGAGCCAATCTTGGGCTATTCAAACTAGTTGCGTTTCTGTGGATTTGCCTTTAGTATATTCATGTTGCTGCTCGTCAAGCGCTCCCTTAGACTGCATGAAGGTAAATATATAGTTCACAAGTAATTTTTCAAATAATATGCACGCTATTTATGATCGTGCCACAGGTCTATCGTTAGCAACATTAGACTTGTACACCTTTTTGTGTACAGACGTAATTACGGATTGTCGGAAAAATCACACAATACCATCTTCGTAGGATCTAGCATAAATAAATACGAGTGGCTCAGTTATAACATTCGACGACCCTAACATTAAAAAGACACCTTGTTGACGTTGGCGTGAGGATACTAGAGTAGAAATATGCTCACAAAGCCTAGTGTGATTTTTAGGTGGTTTGGAAATAAATTCCTCGATCACAGCCTGCATCTGATCATCAAAATAATTATACATAACGGTATCGCAGTGTGGGAACAAAAAACGGATATATCTTCTAGTATACCTGGATCAGTAGTGAAAACCAAATCATTCATTGTGCCCCTGGGCCTTTATTTTCTCTAAAAGAAAATTTATTGAGTTTAAAATAAATTACTTGAGTTTATTTCATATTCTAGCTCAACCTAGTAGACTGGGTTTTTTGCCTCCTCTGGCGGACGCAAAATTTCTGTCATTTGTTGATATAACCCGCTTATAATATAATAATACTACCCGTTTATAATAAACATTTATAAAAGTTGCCTCCATGGTTTGAAGGTCTAAAAGGGATACATTTTGCCAGTCAAATCTTGAAAAAATAAATTCCCCAACAATTACTATTGGTTTAGCACTATTCCCATTAGCTTTAAAGGCCGCAATTAGTGGACGAAAATTTTGTGGGCATCAACAAGGGTCTAATAGTCCCCTGCTCTGAGATAGGAGACTATGTACGAGGTGTGTTCAAAAAGTATCGCGACTTTTGAATTTTCGCGGGTTACGCATATTCGAATTTCTATTTTTGTGGCGTTATGTTGGTACTCATGTCTCTCACTTATGCCGACAAGCTCGGCCATTTTGAATGTTCACTTAATTGTTGACAGCTGCTTTGCTTGCACGTGTTTTGGATCGTCTTCGATTTTTACCTATTCAAAAAAATGGATCAAAGAAGCTGTATCAAATTTTGTGTGAAAAACGAAATTAAGTGCGCGGATGCATTCCGAATGTTGACTGTGGCATACGGAGAAGCTACCTTGGACCGAAGCAACGTTTATCGGTGGTACAAAATGTTCTCAGAAGGCCGAGAAGATGTGAACGACGAAGAGCGTGCCGGACGCCCGAGCACTTCAACAACAGACGAAAAAATTAATGAAGTGGAGAAAATGGTATTAGCCAATCGTCGAATCACCGTTAGAGAAGTTGCTGAGGACCTAAACATATCGATTGGCTCGTGCCATTCGATTTTTATCAATGATTTGGGCATGAGACGGGTCGCCGCGAAATTCGTACCAAAATTGCTCAATTGCGACCAAAAACAGCATCGCATGAACATTGCTAATGAGATGTTGGACTCTGTCCGCGACGACCCAAATTTGCTCCAGAGGGTCATAACTGGTGACGAATCGTGGGTTTATGGTTATGACGTGGAAACCAAAGCTCAATCATCTCAATGGAAGCTGCCGCACGAACCAAGACCGAAAAAAGCGCGCCAAGTTCGGTCGAATGTGAAAGTTTTGCTGACAGTTTTCTTCGATTGCAGGGGCGTGGTGCATCATGAGTTCTTGCCACAGGGTAGAACGGTCAATAAGGAATATTACCTGCAAGTTATGCGCAATTTGCGCGAAGCAATCCGCCAGAAACGCCCGGATTTGTGGAAGAACAAAAATTGGCTTTTGCACCACGATAACGCCCCTGCTCACACATCGTTGCTTGTGCGCGAGTTTTTGGCCAAAAACAACACACTAATGATGCCGCAGCCACCGTATTCCCCAGATCTGGCCCCCTGTGACTTTTTCTTGCTCCCTAAACTGAAGAGGCCCATGAAAGGACGACGTTACGCTACGCTTGACGAGATAAAGACGGCATCGAAGGAGGAGCTGAACAAGATAAAAAAAATGGTTTTTTGAAGTGCTTCGAAGATTGGAAAAACCGTTGGCACAAGTGTATAATATCTCATGGGGATTACTTTGAAGGGGACAAAATAGATATTCATGAATAAATGAATAATTTTTGAAAAAACACAAAAGTCGCGATACTTTTTGAACACACCTCGTATGTATGCGAGAGTGCTATCTTAGTCATATATATATATATATATATATATATATATAGATAGATAGATAGAGAGATACTCAAGCGTATACAGATGTATGAACTAAAAGGCAAATAATACCAACCAAGGCAGTTTTTTTTTGGCAGTCGAGTTAGCTGCAAATCTTCCTATAGATCGTACGATATTCGGCCGCCTGGCCGTCCAGTAGTTATTCGGCCTACATCGGGTAATGCGGCAGTGGGTTTGTCGGCGCTTTCGTTTGCGATGCCATGCGCCAAGCCACGCTGGATCACCGATATGTCGAAAAAAGAACCCCACAAGCGGATCAACGTAAGCAGGAAGAGTTCATCGGGATTTGGATTACAGTTGTCGAAAAGCTGCACGTTAGGCACCCACAGCGCCCAAAATGCAAACGGCGGGGGCGGTGGGGCTCGGGGGGCGCGGTAGAGATTGGTAGGCACGGTGGAGCTCGGGGGCGACAACGACGCCGCCGCCCTGTGGGGCACGAGCATAGTAACGATGCGCCCCTCCATATGTTGACATATGGCTCTGAAGGTCGAATGCACCACTACGCAGTAACCGCGTAGCCCGTCTACCAGCTCAGTGGGCGCGCGCCGGTCAGTCTAGCACGCGTTCGTTCGTTCCCATAGCAGGCATAGAGTAATGGTAAAGCCTCGGCTAACTCTGCTACTGCTGGATTTGCTTCTGGTGTCGGTCGACCTCCGGTCCGCCCGTCCCGTATTCAACTGGCCACGTATGACTACGTTGATTACTTTGTCCGATCTATAGGGGGGGGGGGGAAATGCATTGACATGGATTCGTTCCGCTATTCATCGATCCACCTTTCAGTCTCTCTCTATTTCTTTCGCTCTATATATATATATATATATATACACATATATGTATATATATATATATATATATATATATGCATATATATATATATATATATATATATATAGAGAGAGAGAGAGAGAGAGAGAGAGAGGAGAAGGTCTGGGTGTGTCTGGCTGTCTCCTTGCTCTGAATGAATAGTCTAGATATCTAAGGGCCAGCTTTCAGTATCCTCAAAAAGGACCACGTAAATACTAACCGCACGCCCTATTAAGATTAAGCCCCCATAAAAGTTATCTGAAGTTATAGGGAAGCGGTCTCGGGTAGAGCTACCAGGAACAGAGGCAAGGAGCTTTTATTGGACAGGACGGAAATACCAGCCCGGTGGAGGAGGGGGATCTAATGTCATTTGACTGCCTGCTTACTCGATGTGCGTGAATGCATTTATTAGGCACTCTTTTGGGAATTGAAAGCTTTGGCACTGATCTGCATTGCGGCAAACAAATAGGGTGTCTGCATTTACAAAACATAGCGCTTTTCAGATTGTCTTAGACCGCTTATAAATCTTTCGCCCCATCTCGTGCAGGCAAACTTGACTGTGAAAAATGTACTCTACCTAACTAGCTTTTCAGTAGAGTTAAACGATGTAAAACAATTCAGAGCTCTCAGAGTTGTATGCTACGAAAAAGCTACAGAATCACTCTTGTAGAAGGCGCGCACAATATGCATTGTCCCAATGTCTGCGTAGTTCTCCACTCGCATCAATCAACAAAAACGTACGCGGGGGAACAACGGTTTGTGACTACAACATATACTAGGATTTGACCCCAACACACATGCATAAGGCTAAAACGATGAGGAAGGTATCCGGGTAAGACCGTTGTATCACATCTATTTGAACGATGCTACAACTGTTCGACCGCAAAGCGTTGGCAGTAATTGCTCCTCTGGCTATATTGGTGCCCATGTCGGCTTAAATGATGATTAGTGACACGTAGTAATCTCGCACACTTATAGAGAAAGACGTATTCATAGGGTCTTTAGTATTCTTTGTTGTCCCCTGTTCGTTGTACATCACTGACAATCTATGTCTAGACTAGAACATCTAAAGACGTGGTCTCTTCTTTGGACTCCGCCAGGTAGACACGTCTACATGCAACACGTTATCCCGATTACGTGTCGGCCGTGAGTGTTAATATATGTATAGGATAGCGAGCGAACATGCGGGCTTGCCAATAAGGGCAGTAATGAGCTACAGACGACTATGGAGCAAACATTGCGCGAGGGGGTCTGTCGGTATGGCTATGCTAAAGAACTACATGGAATCGGAATAAAGACCCACTGTTCTCGAGGTTGTTGATCATCTACGAATGCGACAATAATCAACGTGCGGAAACGTTTCTATAACGTTTTATGTAGGATGATTAATAGACCCCCTCTTTTCTGTTTGCACTGAAGAGTGTTAAAAATGTTAGGCAACAACTTAGAGCGGTACTCCCTTGATTCGTGCGTCTTTATCAAGCCTCTGGAATTATTCAAGACATATTCTTAAGCATCTGTGACGTCATGCGGGGTTACCGTAAACTTAAATGTTTGATTTAAAAAAAGGAGAACAGTCCAAAGGCGTTAAACCGCACGATCTAGGCGGCTCAGGCGAGATTTTACACGACCAGGAAAGGAACTACCTAGTGCATTGCCCCGATGCGTTCACTATTGTCTGTCTATGCGTTCAGGGCAGTGTCTTCGAAGACAAACGGTCCAATAATGTCCAACTAGCCCCGCACCAAATAGTAGCACGTCTGAGATACATTCTATTCTCATTAAACTTATCATTTTGTAGTGGTAAAAACGCAAATACTTTAGAGCATACGCTGCATAGTACTGTTTAAATGTTGCATTTTTAAGCACAATGTCCTCGCTGCCAAAGTTCATTTTCCGCCTTTGTTGAGACACCCCAAAGCGCTGGCAGGCGTTAGCCACTCACACAACAACAGTTGTTCTATTGCTTGGCTCCGTCGCTCTCACATTTTTTCTTACGTTGTTTAAATCACGCTAGGATATTTTTGGCAGGTCCTCCGTATCGGTAAGTCTATCCATTGCATTTTTATTGACAGGTAACTTCGTATGTTTACCCGATTGACTCATTCAGTCATTTCGAAGAAAGCTTTAGCAAATTTACGATTCGGGTCACGACTTGCTGGTTTGTTGCCGCGCACGTGGATCGTCTAACGCCGAGTTTTGAAAATCTGTGTGCTATAACACGGCAAGTGTTCTCCTCGACGGTAGCCTAAACAATCGTGACAAGTATATATGCGTGCATTTAATCATATGCTAATCAGGACATGCTTTTCGTAATCTAGTGCGCGAAACTACAGTTACGCTGTCCTTATTGCCTGCCCCCAACAAGTGGGATAACGATTATACCAACAGGTGACATTGATGGAGCTAGTGTAGAATGCAATATATTTGTGTGAAATTATCAAAATTTATATATATATATATATATATATTTTGATATATATATATATATATATTTTTTTTGATAATTTCACACAAATATATTGCTGATATATAACTGACTACGTGCAACACAAAGCGAATGAACAAAATTGAGTCTTGAAGCTAACATTAAACGCTTTAATGATTGAAAAAGCGTGACAAACTTGCGATAACACGAAAATAAAAATTGTAGGCCAAGCCGTGGATAGAGGACGGCGTTCTGGCAATAGCTGTACTTTCCGCCGGACGATAGTCTCAGACAGAAGATATGCTAAATCGTTAAAACAAGTTGTGGGGAAATGCTTGGCTGTTATTGAAAGTCTAGACAAAAATCCATGTCTGATGCTTATTCACAATGAGAGCATGCCAAACATTCTACACGTTAACCGATCGTTCACAAAACGCGATACACCCATGATGAAACTTAGTGTCAAATACAGCATTCGTATCATGGCAGTCAATCGGAAGCTAAAACACCTTTAGCCGTATTATAACGCTGTTGAGGCACCACGGCATGAATAGCTTGGAAAAAGAAAGCACCATAAGTGGGAACTGGCCTTACTAAGCATCACTGACTTAAGCTTTAGAGAAATTATATCTAAATGGCACATGTTTCACGTAAGGAATAAATCACGCGCGACAAAAACGATCTGCCAGATAATTAAACTCCTACTCATTCATCAGAATAAATGTACGAAAATCCTGCAACCGCCGATGTACAAATATACCAATAATTGCTGTAGTTGACTTTCTGAAATACTCATACAAGTACGAACGTTCTCATAGTGATGTCTAAGTGGGCGCGTTTCTGCGGGCAGCTAATCATTGTAACAAATACGAGTAGTTCACACCGGAGTCGACACACGTAAATGCTAAGCAGAAAACCTACCTGTATTCTACCTATCGATGAAACACGGTTGGGCTTCAACCGACACCGAAAAAAGGCCAAGCGTGTACGTAGTTTACTCAGATACGGCAGAAATGCGGCTCGCGTTGTAGTCTCAGGCAAATATGGATCAAAAATAGTGCATCAATATATTATGCAATATATATATTGATATATTGAATATATATATATATATATATATATGCAATATATATATATATATATATATATATATATATATATATATATATATATATATATATATATATATATATATATATATTATAAAGCCAGTAAATCGTAATATTCCTGAAATCCTACAATTGATAAAATACTCTATATGTAATACCTTATATTTCTCTCCTCCCCCCTTCTCATCTCTAGGGTATTTTGTCAATTCCAGGGTCACAAGGATTATATATATATATATATATATATATATATATATATATATATATATATATAAAGTGATGTAAAATTGCATTGCGTAATGCTGTCGCACACCAAACGGCTTTAGTAACATCATAACTTTCTTGTGACCTTACAGCCCTGAACATATAAAAATGGGCGTCCGACCGGATTGTGACGACGGGAAGGTGAGCGAAATGGCCTGCATCTTTCAAATCACGTACGCGCCACTTTTTAGAGCATCAAGTGCATTGAAATAGCTTTCTTTACCTGCCAGTCCACGCGATTGAGCCTGGACTACGGGCTATTTATTCTATGGCATGTCTATCAGACTCTCTGGTGAAATTAGAGGCTGGCGTTGCCAGCATAAACTCTCACTGTACAAAATGTTGCAGACATATATATATATATATAGAGAGAGAGAGAGAGAGGGGGGGGGGGGAGAGAGAGATGGGGGGAGAGAGAGAGAGAGGGGTCTGTGTGTGTGTCTGGCTGTCTCCTTGCTCTGAATGAATAGTCTAGAGAACGAAGGGCCAGATTTCAGTATTCTCAGAAAGGACCACGTAAATACTAACTGCACGCCTACTAAGATTAAGGCCCCATAAAAGTT
Source organism: Dermanyssus gallinae (assembly GCA_003439945.1). Lineage (NCBI taxonomy): Eukaryota > Metazoa > Arthropoda > Arachnida > Mesostigmata > Dermanyssidae > Dermanyssus > Dermanyssus gallinae. The sequence goes on along the minus strand of QVRM01001764.1, from coordinate 66,497 downwards.
ATCTGAAGTTATAGGGAAGCGGTGTCGGGTAGAGCTACCAGGAACAGAGGCAAGGAGCTTTTATTGGACAGGACGGAAAAAGCAGCCCGGTGGAGGCGGGGATCCAATATCATTTGACTGCCTGCTTACTCGATGTGCGTGAATGCATTTATTAGGCGCTCTTTCGGGACTTGAAAGCTCTTGGGCATTGAAGCCGGCATTGCCAGCACAAACTCTGACTGTACAAAATGTTGCAGACATATATATATATATATATATATATATACATATATATGGCGTGACTAATAAACCTCTTTAAGTGCACCTATTGGCACAAAGTCAAACCTAGCACAGAGTTACATCTCAATACACAATAGCGGCATTCTGTGATGAGTTGCGCTATGATTTATTCCTGCGTATCCTGCTGTTAAACTGGCTGGAGGACGGAACGAGGAAGCGATGAGACAAAGACTTACCTAAACACATACGTATGTCGCCATGTACCTGCTCGCCGTGAAAGCCAAGGTAAAATTAAAAATCACTTGACTGAGTGATGTTCATAGACAGGAGGTCGGGATTGAACTTGATGCACATCCGCCTTTCGAGCACGCTCGAAACAATAGGGCGGGCGCTAATAAATCTTTCAGCTAAGATTAGGTTAGGAAATAAGAAGTGAGAGAGAGAGAGAGAAAGCACGCGCTGAATTTGAGAGTCCGGAGCAATCACACCGAGGCGAGACATGTTTGATAACAGCAACCGTCCATCGTTCCTCATTCAGACAAACGTAACCTTGGACATGCCGCCCGCGGAGACGCTGTTCTGCCCGAATACCAACATCATCTCGCCACTGAGGTCGGATCTGCGAAATAAGTTGGAGTGCGTCGAACCTCCCAACAGACGCGACTACATGGTCAGTTGACTATATATATATATATATATATATATATATATAAAGCTGCATTTAATGCTGCACTATCAATTATATAATGACAACGATTGCATGCTACCTGGTAAGGATTAAGATTTCATTCTGACATACTACAGCTATGTGTCTATTATATAATGTATTACAGAGGAAATGCAAACAATAGAGAAGCAAACGCTACCTCGTCTAATGTGACACAAACAGTGCTAGCAGCGGACTGCATACGTCCCTTGGTTAGCGTTATCGTAATTGACATTCATGAAAAACGAAATATTATTTTTACTGTTGCCGCACATGATGCTATTGGTTATTACTGTGGTGTTGTGATATTCTATATTTGTAAAAGTCTTCCGCGTAACTTATATTAAAACGATTAATAATTTGGAGCTGCGATGTTCTATCATGGATTCGCTGCATTGTTTAATGGCTAGTCGCTACTTCTACACGAATGATCCATTCGCGCAATCGGCTTTTATCCATAGTGATTATTTTTGATCCCGAGACCAGTTCTAACGCTATATTCCGCACACATACCTGCTTGATTGTTTTTCAGCCTGACCACTACTGCATGTACACAAAACTGGAGTACGATCATCAGATACCTGTCATGTAAGTGGCTGCACGTATATATATCTATATATATATATAGATATATATCTTATTCACGTTTCTACATGCTGATTTTAATGAGCAACTTTTTGTACCTAATGTCAGGCTGTGCACCGGTAGCTAAGATCATTTGATTGAGGTTGAAGCCATTCGACTGCTTTAATTCGGAATGGGAATTTTCCCATTCCAAAAGTTGAACAAGTCCGACGAGACGTTGGAGATCTGGTTATCTTCAGTGTCGCTCACCTCTGATCTGGTTTTGCATGTAACAGTCGCCACGTCTACTCCAGATACAAAGTTCATTACCACGAGGATTACACATAAATCATCCATTATGTTACGTCTAAAAGATTGCTATAAAGTAAGATATAATTAAATGGCCAATTGTTGTTCTTTATCCAAATTAAAAACAATGAGATAAGGACAGCTTTATTTAATCTACTAAATTTAAGTTCACGGTATTCAGCCTACATGAGTAAAACACGGCCGGCACGGCGTCTAGGCCAATGCTGATTGTTTCCATCGTTGGTTCTAGATAACGCGCCTAGGGGCCGCACAGGAGAACCAGCGATGGCGGTGGTATATTCATGCATACAGCGCGAAAACCTAACGCTTGATGTTGATGGTGGTTGCCGTGTATTTTGCTGTACTCACTCAATTGACGATTCGCTCGACTTTTGTCTTGCAGGGAAGGACATCGACCCGTGTGGCCCATCTTTGGCGAATACTATCACGTTCCCAAACAGAGATATCTCCACAATATTGAGGTATTACCTCAATAATTGTTCTTGTGTAAATGTGCTAAAACAAAAAAACAAAAAAAAAAAATATATATATATATATATATATATATATATATATATATATATATATATATATATATATTTATACACAAAACAGCCGAGTGCAATCAATTTGATGCCTGTCAAACAAGCACGTAACATATTATTGTGAAGGCATACGGTTCAAAATACAGAAGCCGTTTGGTGATAGGTTTACACATATATCAGTTGAAAACTGGCCATTGTTTCCTATTAAGTAATGTGTTGAAAAATTTGCGGTCAATAACTGAACAAACGATTCCAACTTTTCAACCAGACCACCCCAATGCAGAAACCGATTGGGTGTCAGATACCATCTTCACGTCTACCCAGTGAATCAAAGACCCGTCGAAAAAATTTACTAAAGTTGTGCGCGTTAGTAACCTAAGCAGCACTGTATGACACTCAAATCTGTAAAATTTACATAAGAAAACATTTATACGAAGTACCTAAACACAGTCAGATCAACGACACATTTGCGCTTCTCATATGTTGCACATATTAGAGAGATGCCAGGCCACGTTGTGTAAGTGCTGATGTGACGGTTTCACTTTACTCCCATACACAATAGACAGACAAAATTTGGACTGGGGCAACTTTGTAAGTGTCCTTGGGTCCCATCACTTCTGTTAGGGCGCATATGTTCGCGCTTCTCCGTTACTTGCGCCAATCACATTATATAGAAGAATCTCATCAAACTCAGGAGCAAATCAGGAGCAAACCAAGAGGCGTAAAAGTTATATGGCAACTACTTAGGCGCTGTAGAAGAATTTTCCAAATTAGTGCGCGTTAGACAATATCACCACCATCATCATCATTAAAATCAGATTTCCTCGAACGTTTGACGCTCGGTGCCGCATTACTGTGACAGAAGGAGAACTTACATGAAATTAAAACATTTTTTTTTTGCATACAGCCAAAGAGAAGTAGCATTAGCCTTACGAAACAACAACTCAAAAAAGAATGAATCGAAGACGCGCATTTCAGCATTGTTGACCTTGTTGGTGTAGAAATCGAATACTTGCATAATTCTCACTTGTTCATTGACAATGTATTCGCATTCCAGCACGGAGCCGTTGTGATGTTGTACCATCCCTGCGCTCAGGAAACCCTCGTGTCCAGAGTGCGTTCGCTTGTTGTACGTTGTGTACGCAAGTATATTATCTCACGTGAGCCACAACTGGATCCGAACTATGTACGTCTATACTTCATTAATGATACTAAATTGATTGAATGTGAAAATGTTGCCAATACACTATCTACGGTTAACTATAATTCAACATATTGGCTAAGGTTTAGTTTATGATTTACCTGCAAGGCGGATGTCGTTAGTAAGGAGAAATTACACAAGTAATACCGTACTCTGTTGTAGTGTTGTTGTAAAATCTAAAACAGTCGTTTTGTATTGCGGTATGACGTTTGAAATACTTCCAGCCCATTGCCTTGGCGACTTGGGGATGCAGGTATCAAATTAACAACGTGAACGACGCTCATATAATCGAGTTCATTAAGGTTTGTCTTTCTGCCTCTCTTTATATATATATATATATATATATATATATATATATGTGTGTGTGTATATATAGTGGTAGCACACAGTCAATATTGGCAGCTCACTTTCTGAAGTATCATGCGTTTGCAGAGCAGCCGTACGTAATTTTAGAACGTATAACCCATTCCTGTCCTGCGCAGATTACACACACGCATAATAATAATAATAATAATAATAATAATAATAATAAAAAATCTTTGTTAAAAAATTGTTATCGAGAAGTTGAGAGGTGACGAACGATTCATAAGATTCCTGAGGTAGCGCATTGCCATAGTAGTTCAGCGCGGCAACGCGAGAATGATCCTTGTTACGCTCCCAAAGAGAAAAGGCATGAAGGAACTGATTGATCTATTTGTATATATATATATATATATATATATATATATATATATATACAAGGAGTTTAATCTGTACATTAGTCGGCTAGCAATAACATGATATCAAATAAATAGGAATCATTTTTATTATTATTATTATTATTATTATTATTATTATGAGTGTAGCCGGTAGTCACAGCGATCGATGGCGGTGCGCGTATCGTAAGCAAATGAGCGTGTATTTTTCAGAACACCGCGTTGCGTGGACCCGAGGGCTTATATGAGAAGGAAGGCCAGTACGAGCTTGCTTTGGTGCGAAAGGCCTTCTACCCGCCGGGCATGCTTTCGCGACCTAATGAGCCCGCGCAGGGCCAGAAGATGAATATTTGCCCGAACGAGGCGCTTGAGGGCCACTTTCACATGTACGACAAAACTCACCTCGCTCCCGTCGGCCGGGACCACTCGCCATACGCTGAGCTCTTTCACGACGTCAACAAAGCGACGTTCACCTACGAAAACTACCTTCAATTGATGAACAGCTACCTCGACGACAAACCATAAACTTGATGACTGCAGCTTAAACGATTTGGCATCCAAATATATGTGTTTGTTTGTATTCCGTCGATATATATATATATATATATATATATATATATATATATATATATACATATATATTATATATAGGGCATACCTGAAACAAGTGTGTTTTTGATGTGCACTTCAAATTTGCCTTTGGGGCCGACTTTCAAATATTACGAATGAGCAAAGCACCGTATTCTAAATATTGCCAACTTTGTGATTTGACTGTTGCTTGATTTTGGCAAAGTTTGCGAGCGAAGTCTAGCAAAAGGTGCACAGATGATATAATGGTTTAACGTTAGGCAGCTCCAAATAGTAGAAATACTATCAACAGTTTTAGTATTCAAGTTAAACATTTATTTTATGTATTCACATTACCTTAACTTACAGATACGTGCTCTTTCCCTCCGCACAGCCTCCTTTCTAGCTTATTTACAATGACAGTTCTAGCCATAAGTCTGGCGCTAGGCCGACCGAATTTTAGACCGAAGGACATTGAGCAGATTAATTTATGTGACTGCATTCTGTACAGCGCCCAAGTTCGATGCGTTCTGCAATTGAATGTTTTGTCCATGCTACCTCCCTACAGCTATTAAGGTGCGAATGCTCATTCATTCTGTCTAAAGCATCAAAAGGAAGCATATCCAATCTAATACTCACTTCACCTAATATGAAAATACATAATTTCAAATCACAGTGATAATCGCTTCTCGTGGGGCCTTTATAATAGAAGGAAACAGATAAATTCAGGCGATTTAGTACATGATGATGTTATCTATCCTCGTTTAGAGCCTATCATTCGATTTGCATATCCTGTTTGAATTATTTTATGCACAGCGCCGTTTCGTTTACTTACGAGGCCGGTACCCAAGTCAATCACTTTTACTCATTCCTTTATTGTATTATACCTACATGTATATATATTTGATGACGGTGTGCCACTTAAAGGCCATCCGTACCGCCACGGAGTTGTGAGCCATGGCTACCCCTTGCCGACAGCTCTGCGTACCAAAAAATGTATTAGTAAATACATGTACCAAGACGTTTAACCAAAGACAGCTAAGACCAGCTAAAGAGCGTACAGGTAATATTTGTGCATGGTGGTATAAAACAGTGTATTGTCAACACTTAATTACTTTGGCCGTTCTTCCGTGTACCTTTCAACTGGTTGCTAATAAATGTCTGATATATTTTGTGTTAGAGATATCGCGTATTCAGTGAACATAGATATTTTCTGTGTGTTTGTCTTCTCCGTGTATATGTGTACATAGACACATACCAGGAAACGTGACATGCTTGACCTCTGTGGTATACGTGATGTATAATCACTGCCCCCTCCGTCGGCTCTTCAACTTGACCTACGCTACCACTATCCGTCCTAGCCCTTCAGGCCTTTTCCTTTGCGTTTTTGACTCCATGACAACGTACAGCATATTTTTTACCGTCTGCCCTCTGCGGATGTCATCATCCGAAAACTAAATTGCAGTACGGGGGCGCAGTCGCGCTGGGTGCGAAGTCTACGAATTCCTTGCGGTCATAGAGGAACTACGTCTCTCTTTGCGCCTTTCCAATATTGACCATGTATAAGTAAAACTGGGCGTAGCTCGTTAACACTTGTGCAATGTAATATGGTAACTCCCCTTGACATGTTTTGAGTCATGTCGCGATGTACTGTAGAAATGTCCTGGTGCATCTCTTGCGGCAAGTCCTGATCACGGTTTTCTTCTGGGCGGCGCAGATGTCATACTGGGCAACGCGCATGTGATGCCGAACGTCTATCGCGCTAAGCGACATGTCTGCTTACTCTGAAGAAGCATACATAAAGTCGTGATCTAGCAGACGGCGGATAGATTGCTCCCCGAGAGACTTTTGACAAGTGACTTGAAGGCGAATAGGTAGTTGGCGGTTCACTAATACGGTTTCTGATAAGAGCAGTTTAGATTGCCGGCGATTGAAATAATGCTGGAAGTTGCAGACAAAGAATAACGCAAGCGGAAAACCTAGTACAATTGATCGAGGTCTTAGGAGAAGGTTTTAGAGCTGAAAGGGTCACTCCTTATGGGGTGACAACGATTGCTAACGAAAGCGACCTGATTCTGATAATGGCCGGAGGAAACGAGGAAGAGCCTAAGGACAAGGCCAGTGAAGTTCTGGAGAGTACGGAAAGTTGGATGTAAAACCACTGTCTAAGACTGGCAGAACAAAACATGGAGGCAATTCTCCTGCGCGGAAAAATATAATGCGGCAACGGTTTATAAAGAGGAAATACGACCGCAAAGAAAAGGTGGTGGCAAGAACAGAGCGAAGTTGAAGTAGCAGTGTGTTATGCTAGACCAGTCCATGTCGCTCATGCCTTACGTGAAGAATATTTTGGAACGATCGGTTGTGTTATACGCATATTGAGGGGAGGGCGGCTGTGAACAATGAAGCTCGCATGCGGCGTCCGCTCCAGGGCGCTACGTGTATGGCAGCAGAAACCCCATGAGGAAACAACCTTGCACTTCACTCAGGAGTTCGGTAGTCTCTTATCTTCTGCTTCAAACCCTTACGGAACTCTGGCAGTAAAAAAACAGGTGAGAGTTAAAAGCAATTTACAAGATCCTCAGTAAACGGCGGCGCCCTCAGCAGACTATACATTAGCTTGTTCTAGGCGTTTCTAATAAAAACAAACAGGAGAGCAACCAGGTAATGTAACTCTAATAATATCCACACTAAAAGAAGAATCAACAACCAAGACGCGGTGTGGTCATTTTTACCCCTGTGTCAAGTCATTCGAGTCAAGGAAACCATGCAATTACAAACATACGTTGAGCTGCAGGCAGCAGGAAACTCGACATGGGCAATGTTGGTGGAGCAAAAATAATACCCACCAAAAACGCTTTGTTGTGGTCTGCCCAGTGTACACTCGGAATCACGTCAGTAACGACTTCAAGCGTGGCTTCAGTTAAATGAAGTCAAATCAATTAAAGTAAATGTTTTTTTTTTCATAGGAAATTAAAGAGTCGATCCTGGTGCACAAACCTGCTGGAGCAGAGATTATACTTAACACCGGTAGGCGCAACACATGTCGTATGCTGGGTTGGTGTTGTAACTTTGCGACCGAAGGAGACGCATAATTGCACGCGTTCGAGCCCACGTCCACTTCGTTGTCCGTTTGTCGATGTAATGATTTTCTTGTTAAACATAGATGATCTATAGCGTTCACTACGTCCCTCTTAATCAAACCAAATACAAAGCTTAGTTGTTGGTCCACCATTACTACCAGACTTTGTCGTTAAGGCCCTAAAGTACTACTATAATTCTTGTTTGTCTACAAAGAAATCTTGTTCGTTTCTGGTCGATAAGTGGATTCTGCTGGTATTGATGTTCTGTCACTCAGAATGATGCCAGCCTAAAGCCGGTAGCTCCAGTGCCTTTTGGTCTCCGCGGTCATGATCAGAGCCGTGTTGTCGTTTGCTACTATTAAGATTCCTTTTTTACTGTTTCTAAAATGCCGCCCTATGCGATGTGCTAAATAATTGGTCCAAGTAAAAAAACCGAGCAAGATGGCTTAATGGCAAAGCCTTTGCCTTGCATTCGGGAGGACTGGGTTTGAGACCCACACCGGCCACTCTTAAATTGGTTTGCATGGTTTCCAATTTAGACAAGGTAAATGCCGGAGTGGAGTAAACTTAGTCATGACATGAAAAATCCATACTCGGGCAATTGCCTTACGGGAAACCCCCCCCCCCCCAAAAAAAAGCTCCGATTTCAGTGTACTGAATTCTAGTGCAGCATTGCTTTTGTTGTTGAGCGTGTTTCTAATTGCCGGGATTTGGGTAAGTATCATCGAAATAAAATATTTTTCCACGTTTTGGAAAAACACGACGTAACCGCCTATAATTTATTAGGCTTTGTGCCTTTTATTTTGGACACTGTAATGCGGATTTACTGAACGACTGAACATGTTAGGCGTTTACGGCGATGGCTACACGCTCGTTTGTTCCGGGCGTTCCTTGTATTGATATTTGGGCTGTGTCTATCAAGCTGCGGATGTGCCTATCAAGCTCCGAGAGCGACAGGAGGATTGGCCAAACCATCCTGTTCTCCTTTTGGATTGCTGGAAACCTTCCTTCGCCAAGCAGCAGTTTTCTAATTTTCTAGCGACATTAAGAATACGTAACTTTTGATTTTTTCTATTGTTACCAGTGTGGAACGTAGACATTCTACCCACTGACTTTTATTTAGTCCGCCTAAGGGCTTTTGCAGCCCTTTAAGGCGCTAAGATGTCTTGTGAGCATAAAATATCCTGTGGTCCCAAGGAATCAATTCTACCTTACTGCACAGTTTCCCTACTTATCCACTTGCTTTTATCACATCGTGTTCGCCTGCTTCAGTGTTTTGCTAAGGGTGTTACTATTGAGCTTTTGCTGATTCTCCTGTGTGGCAAAATATAGATTATGGTTCAGTTTCACACGGAAGTCGGTGATCTCAGGTCTGTATTGACGATTGCTGGGTGGCTTTATGATTTTGAGAACCCTTCAAGTGTAGGCTATGGTGGCACATTTAATAAACCCAATAGTCAAGTCAAGTATAAAGGGTTGCTTTCTTTCGCGTCTTAGCTTATCCGGTCTTCAAGGTCTAGAATGAATTGATTCCGGACCGGAACGGGGTTTCCCTCGCTAGTGCCGGTTTGTTTTCGTTAATCGGCTGTCTGCTCCTGGCGTATTCGCAAGTGCTCCTCCGATGACGCCGTTTTAATATTTAGCGCAGGTTATAGAACTGGGTGTGTGCGCCTCACCGCAGATCTAGAACAATTGAGCTATCTTAACGCGATTTCTGGCAGCATGTTCTGTCTTGCCACACGTTCGACATTTGTCTAGTGTGGTTGCGTTGTTCCGTGAGACATCGCTTGGGTCGCTAGCTCAGTTCCCAAAATGCTGGCAATTATGGCAACAGATGATTGTAGGCTACTCGATTATCCTGCAACTTAGACAGCCTACTTGGAACTGGGCTGCTTTAAGCATGGCCTTTAATTAAACCTCTAGACTTTTACGACGACCGACCAGTAGCCCGACCTGTTTTCGCGAAGAGCAGCTCCGGTGTCGACTTTGGGTCACAGCCATTCAGTGACCCTATGGAATAGTTCCGTTGGTCTATGCGACAGTCCTTACTTCGATTGCCGTTCTGTACTGGGATGGTGTCATTCGCGTGGGCTACTCCTCTTTTGGGCTTCGTCTCGTTTATCGAGGGCATTTCTTTGGTTTGATTTTTCTCATGATGCGCCCCTGCTTTGAGTTGTCAAACCGTCCCGACACCCGTGTTTATCGTGCCGAGTTCTTCTTTGTTCTTTCCGATTCTCGAGCATACGGTGGTTGCGGAATCTACGTTTCTTTGAAAGTTTTCCTACTAGCTTGTGCGCCATATCCGTCTCCTTTAACTTGAGCAATATTTATAGACATCCTAGAGGATCCTGCAAGATCTCGTCGAGTGGCTTATTCATGTCCTGCCTCATCTTTGCTATACGACGTAGTGGTAATGCTATGCCGTGGTGCGTAATAACTGTTATAGTGCTGCACTATCCTGTATGTTATACTGTGCTATCTGTTACGATGTCACGCGGCTTCATCATGCACAACGCATGACGTTGTACTATATACGTTATTGACCGTTTACGTGGCCGAGTTTTGAGCGTTCGAGGTGAAGTACCTAAAGTTTTGAATTGTTGTACGAATGGTTGTGATGGGATTTCCCTCGAAATTCTAGGTACCGCTGCACGTTAATCGGTGAAGCGCTTCTGTTTGTGGATGCAAATCTACAATAATACGCCAAAGTAGCCACCGGATTCCGTTAAAGGCATCGGTTTATTTAATAGCGCTGACTCGTACACAGTAGTTTGTATTGTATATAGGGTGGTGCTCGCGTACTAACTTGTTTCTGTGTATGATTTGAATCACCAGTATAGGCGCGAACCCTTAGCCGCGCCTGATACGATAAAACCTCCGGCAAGTGCGTAGTCCACAATCTCCGGTATCAGCAATCTATTGCCCCAACGATTTCGTCTTTTAACACCCAGCCCTCTGTCATTCCTCTGTGCGCTGGACAATATGTACATGTTTACACAGCATAGTCGAGTTCGCATGTACGGCACGTTTTTTTCTTAACATCCCTTAGCTACTCTCGCACTTATCTAAACCTCCCTTCTCCGCTACCCCACCGACCATTTGTCGTCGTGTCCTTTCCTCCTGTATCATCTTACCATTCATCTTGCTTGTCAGATTCGTTTTTCGTTTTTTTTCTGTCGCCACCACAACTACCGCCTTTGTATTCCGCTATATGTTTCATAGTCCCACATAACCTTCATGGTCCCATATATCCTTGCTAGCCCCATATATCCTTGCTAGCCCCTGTATCCTCTACAGTTCCTTCTATTTTCCGTACTTCCCCTACAACCTCTACATTTTCCCGGCAAGTGATTGAGCAAGCAAACCAGCGTACGCTTTCTATGACTTCTTTCCTCAACGACCCTGTATAGGGATACCCCAGACGCCACCCCCCCCCCCCAATCAGTTGCAGGCGCCGCCTAATGTATGGTGCTGCCCATTTAGGGAGCTGCTGCACTCCTCGGCATGGCAGAGAGGCGCATGCAGTCGCTATCAGTTTAGTCGCCACCGTCAGTTACTTGTCGTCGATTGCGTCGTCCTTCTTGATCTTCTCATAGAGTGCGAGTATCTCATCGGCGTCCATGTAACAGCCCTTCATGAAGACCTCTGACGAAGCGGCCAGCTCACTGGTGCCTCGCTCGACCACGCGCCGATTGTTGAAGATGACGAGGTCGCCCGGCTCCATCCGCAAATCGAAGGCCAGCGACTTGTCCTGCAGCCGCTTCGAGTACAGGCGGAACGCCTTGTAGAATTCCTCCACCTGTGCGGTTGGCAATAGCGGGGGCCGCATCGACAGCGTGCTATAGTGCACCTCCTTGATCTGACCGCGTGAGTCCAGCGTGATGATCGGGTTCGTTTCGCGGTGCCACCTCTGCAAGAATAAGCCACATAATAGGATATAAATATATATGATTGAGGAAATTTGCATATGTAACTGCAAGTGGTCAGGGGATATATATATAATATATATATATATATATATATATATATATATATATATATATATATATATATATATATTTAAAGGTGTGCAAAGTAATCACTGTAGTGATTATATACACATGCCCCGAACGCTTTGTAATGGTAGCGCCTGCAAAGTGTGCTGAAACGCACGTGTGTACGAATAAATACACAAAGTATGCTCTTTCTTTTACAGTAACCTATGTACTCATAAATAACACATAAACGTAATTTTGATAAGAAAAAATACTTATATATATATATATATATATATATATATATATATATATATATATATATATATATATATATATGCGTATCTTATAAAGAACATGTACGATATTATGACACGGAAAGCACATATGGTAAAAAGCTCTCCGGCGTTACAGTAGACTTCCACTTGTCTTTCAGTCACTATCTGTCATCCAGCATTTCACTGGCAGAGTCAAGATACGGGTTGTGCTCTCGTAAACCAGCTTCGCATCTAGAGATTCGAGTTAGCTGCCATCGTAAACGTGTGCCAGCTGCGACCGCGGTAAGCTCGTGGGTGTGAAAAAATGTGTCCATGGTAATAATAATAGTACCTATTGTGAATCAGGTAGAAGAGGATGAGGCCAACACTGGTCATTAACTAAGCGATTAATCCGGCATCGATTGCGTGTTCTGCATGTCATTGACACCTTTTCGGCAGTTCGATTATCCAAGGTTCTGGTGATCACTTCGGGCACACAAGGCGCCGAGTTATCGATTTGGATGCTCGATTGGTGGGGTGACACACATTGCCAAGAGCTGACCAGGTAAGACCACCCCAGCTGACCCTTGGCCATGCCCGTGTCACCCACCACCAGTGTGGCCATACGTCCAACAGCCGTACAATTAGCAGCGCTTAAGCGTCGTCACTGTTGTCTGGATGGAAGCGCTATTTCTTTAGGCGTGATGGTCATCGGCTCGTGTGTGTCCTATCCCAAAGACCCTGACGCTCGGGCCTCTTCACGGCCGTAAACAGGCCAAAGGGCACACGGCGGGACGGGAGCCTGGTCGTATCTATATATATATATATATATATATACATAACAGAGATATCAGGTATCACCAGGCGCACACCTTCGTTTCCTTCACAGCCAGCACCGAACTACTGGCCGGTGGTACTCGAGAGGTGGAATAATACAGCTCTAGCAGCCGCAAACAGCGGCTAACTGTAGACAGGTTGGTCCCCAATGACGGCATTCTATTAGCAGGACAGTCATCGTCTGATGAGGCGCGCGGCACGGCAAAACACTCATATACTACTGCTATTCACAACAACAACTGAGCACAGTGGCGTTCTCGCATGCTAGGTCCCGTACCTCTTTTTGCTTTCCTCGCTGTTGACCAGGTCTTTCTCTGTCTCTCGTCATCTGCTCATATCAGTCTACTAGCTGAATTGGTAGATGCATGGAGAGATACGGTTTATTTACAAGCAACTATAGATTCAAACCGATAGCATGAATGATATATATAAATACATATATATAAACAAGACAAATCATAAAGACGTCATCCATATTGGTACCTTACAAATCCTCTACAAATATCCCGCCTCTTCCTCTTTTCTTTCTTTCGCTCCTTCCTACCTCCCTCCCTTCATACCTAAGATATCTACCGAGCACTGATGGCTTAGTGGCAAAGTCTTTGCCTTGCATTCGGGAGGACTGGCTTCGAGACCCAGACCGGCCACTCTTAAATTGGTTTGCATGGTTTCCAATTTAGACAGGGGTGATTAAAGGCCGGAGATGATTAAAATTAGCCATGACATGGCTAACAAACCGTACACGGGCAATAAATAGCCTTACTTCGGAAAATCTTAAAAAAAGAAAGAAAAAAAAACCGAAACAGCATCAACGCATAGTCAGCTAAGAGTCTGCATTTTCGTACTACGATACATACGTCGCGTTCAATGTCGAGGAAGCTGAATGTGACGGGCGTCTGCGTGAGCACGCTGAACGCCGCCGGTTCTCGGTAGCGCAGCCACTGGGCAGCGGCGAAACCGTCGATGAACTCGTGCTTGGCCGGCGAATCCATGCCCAGCGCCGACTGGTCGTTGCGAATGCAGTGGAGAAGCTGAACGCCGGGCGACCACTCGCGATACGCCTGACTGTTCAGGTTATTGGTCGTGGCCACGTTGGTCGAGTGCCGCTCGCTGGACGTGCCAATGTAGAACGTCTGACCGCAGCCAATCTCGCGGATGAAGCCCATCCGCTTGGCGACGCGGGCGATTTCGCCCTCCTGTGTCGGCACATCTGCAGGCAAGAACGATCAACGAATGAAATGCTAGATTCGCATGTACGCTCTTTAGGTTCAGCCATGACTTAGGCATGAGACTTAGGCCGATGCAGAAATCAATTTTACAATGTGATTAAACAACGCAATCGTGTTGGATAACAATTCATCCGGTGTGCGCAAAAACTGACCTTGCGACACGGCTATCATAAGTGCGACGACGTCAAATTGCACCATCAAAGGTGAAAACGACGACACTTTACGCACCGAGAATCTACTTGTAACTGCGCCGATGAATGGCTACCATGGCTACCTAAAGAGTGTGGTTATGTCTGTATACACGTAAGCACAATCGATGTGTGTGTATATGCGTTAAAGTGGCCGGAAACTCACTTTTAATGACACAGAGGCCGAATTTGGCAACATTCTTGAGCACTTGTTTGAGAGCGCATCGCTCTTTGAGGAAGTCTGCATACTCGACTTCGGGTGGGTCCTCTTCGAACGCTTCAGCGTTCCACAGTATAACTGATGTCCGGGGACAGTAGGTTTCGTCTTCGATCTGAACGGCTTCGGGAAGCGAGGTGACCGATCGTTCGAACAACGGCCGGAACTGGTACAGCCTGTAAAACGCCATGTTCACGTCAGTAATGAAAGGCAACAAAGCAACAATACACAACCGCCGCTGATATGTAATCGCAAGCCTTTTTTTTCTATCTAGTGAGATCGTTAACCTAATAGCAACTTGACATGCTCTAACACAACATAAGTATTATCAGTGTTCGAAAAATAAGATATTCCGGTAGAGTTACAATCTCCTTTTATACATCTTAGGATTCTGATGAATTTTGCCCCTATAGAATAGCATGTGAAGCAAATATGCTCCTTTCTCAATTTATTTTAAAGCTGTTGAATTGGAGCACGCTACAAGCTTACTCGAAGCATGGCTTATTGTGGCGTACGACTAAGTGAATTCATAGCAGTGGTCCTCTGCAATTATTTTAATTCGGTTTACTCTAACGTTGATGGTGCCTTGCAATTTTTATGAAGACATCCAGTCTAATATAATTAGAACATGCATGGGCTATACCCACCAGGTCATGATCATGCAAATCTGCTATCGATTCTGTTTTTGAACTAAGCGGCTTTAAGAATAAGAAAAACATTTGTGACGAAGTTACATATATATATATATATATATATATATATTCGCTGTTGCTTGCTTACAGCAACCGGTAGCAAATAGATGATAATGGTGTGAACCTATAAACCAGCACAGCAGTAAGGACAACGACGACAACAACACTAATATAATAGAAGCCACCGCGATAAAAACACGAGCAAAAGCAAGTGAGCAGAAATAACCAGAGGAAACTGACCAACAAGGATAAAAACACCACCAACAACAACAACGCAGCAGCTGTGATAGCAACAACTACCCTGACAAATCGTAACAGCAAGGGCAGCAACAAGAATCGATGATTGATGTGCTCCGTTCTTGCAACGCATCTGGACACATAATATTTGGCTTCTGCGATTGTTCGACCAACGGCACTGCAGTAAGGTTTAAGACAGCGACGACGGCGACGACAATGACCAAATAGGAAAAGGCTCAAGGCATAAAGTGTAGCCTAGAACACACCTTTATATCAAATTGTCGTCAGCACATCAGAATATGACTGAGCATGATAGATATATATACATATATATATATATATATATATATATATATATACATACAGAGAGAGAGAGAGAAGACCAATCGCAGCATCTGGCCTCTCCAGGCCGCCCACATGTCGACCTGCTGACTATTACTAACAGATGCCCATGTTAACCAGGTTGGTTGTGACGAGATTCGAATTGGTAAACTGCGGTGGTCCAGGTTCGCACGCAGGTCGCGAAGATTCAGTGTCACGATTGAGACAAGGTGACAACGAAGACGTTTGTTATTGCTACTGTAGTTGTCGCTGTTGTTCTTATCCTTACTGTTGTTTTTGCTGTTGTTGTTGCTGCTGCCGCTATTTTGTCTACGTCGAAGTATCGTTAGTCGCTTAAAGATTAAATGCGTAGGTAATTAATCTTTGCCTAATGAATGAGAGAAACGGAGCAGTTTGTCAGTAGATTACTACTCAACTATGAATAATTATCACCTAAAAGGTAGTAGTAAGTAATTTGACATCAAAGCTAACCTAACAACAGGTACAATTTACATAATCAGAACATTCGTCAATAAACGACGAAGGAGAACATAGAGGTGGCGATACAAGGTTTCATGGTCAGAACACCAACATCCAACTTGTTATTTCTGCCCATCTTAAGAGGGTAACAAAGATTTATTTTTTACAATTAATTTTAGAGAGATTCTATAATTAAAAAAAAAACAGACAAACCGGCATGAGAATACGCCTGATCTATCAACGCTAGAAGATTAGTAATGTGAAACGCTGTGTTGCGGGGTCGGAGTCGCCGTAAAGTTGCAATGGGAGTCCGAGCGGAAACAGCTATAACTCTACTAAGTCTAAACAAAAACGTCGTGAAAGAAGGAAATCACTCGTAGTAGTAGCCTAGTAACTTAGAAGGATCAAAACTCGGCTCTTCGGTCTAGAGCGGCGTGTTTAGTGTCCACTAAAAATCTCTCTGTCTCGAAATCCCAGCGATTTGGGACGCAGCAACAACGGGCTGACTAAGCCGCGCATGGCCGGACTATGGGCCACGATCCAGGAGGTCAAATCTTTTCTGCGCAAAGGTGGGAGCGTGTGCTGCTTAAAACGGCTACACCGTACGTCACCTGGGCCTCTAGTGAGGCAAGTCTTTCTCGGTCTCACAGTCTTGACCGACATTTCATTATTAGACCGGCAACTGTGGCTTCATCAGACAAGCTTGAAAGCGAGGATACGGGACACCGAGGAAGAAGGGCGGCATTGCATAGAATGTCGCAAGCAGACTGAGGATTGAAGCGCCAGATCAGGGGCCGTCTACAAATACGGAAGTCATACCACAGATATCCAGGTCATATGGGTTAGGAGACTACCAGGTTTTGAGTGGATTTGAGAGCGCCACACTACCCAGACTAACAACACACTGTGGACATAATGCATTTTTCTACCCTATGCAACAAACAAAAACAAGTGCAACACGCAGCAGGAGACACGGCACTTGTGGTTGTGCGTACAACTCTAATCTAAAAAGCACCAGCTTCCTTTTTTGCTACTATAAGCCTTTTTGTCGCTTGGCAGTCTTCGTATCGGGTTCGTTGGATTCAAACAGTTCTGTCTGTCTACCTACACATTTAACCTTCAATCGACCCGCGATACTTTGGTAGCAAATGATAATATACTTATATAATTTTCCTCTATATATATACATATATATATATATATATATATATATATATATATATATATATATACATATATATATACATATATATATTAATGTAGTCAATACAGAGACAACAACAATAAAAACATCAGCAAAAACACGCGAGCGCATAGAGACAGCCATCAGCACCCGTCTGGTCTAGGGGCCCTGCTTTTGTACGTGCTCGTTTCAGACTGGCTACGTTATGTAGTCGTACTGTAACGACCAGCTTTTGCTGCAACCAAACGGCTGCTGCTGCTGCTACTGCTATTAGAGATCTTGCTGGAGCGAGTGATGCTGGCCGTACGCAGCTGCGTGAGCAGTCAACACAGGCTAGTATTTCGCGGTAGCCGAGTTGTAAGGAACCTCGCAAACAAGAGACAATGGCGATCACAACAACTACAGCCGAAACAACGACGACGACAACAACAACAACAACAACAGCAACAGCCATGCCAAAAACAACTAAGCCATCAACAGCCATGCCAAAAGCAGCAGCTGCAACAACAACAACTGAAGCAGCCCAGACGGCGTCAGGAGCAGCAACAACAACAACACCAACGACCACAATAACCAACAGTGACAACAACAACGACCACAATCACCACAGCGACAACAACAACGACCACAATCACCAACAGCGACAACAACAACGACAACGACGACGACAACAGCAATAACAAAAACAACAACAATAACAACAACAATAATAGCGCGGACGCGTACGAAAGCGTGTACCGGCTTTCGGCCGTATTTGTCGTGCTTCGTCGTCATCGCCGTCGTCGTCGTTGCGTTTGCGTCGCCTTCAGGCTGTCGCTGCAAACAGCCAAAACAAAGACAACAGCAACACCAACAACAACAACAACAACAACAACAGAAACGCCACAAGACCGGATAGCCACGTTACGAGACGTAGTAAATAAAAACATGTCCTTCAACTGGCTCCATCCCTTTCCCCTTTGGGCACTCCCTCGGGCCTATCTCCCCCCTCTCTCTCTCTCTCTCTCTCTTTCTCTCCCTGCTTATCCACCGCTTGCCTATCTATACGTGTCGATGTGAACATGTCCGTATATATATATATACTTTCTGGCTCAGCTTGTTTGTGTCTGATGTCAGACATGAAATAGAATAATCATATGATGATGGTGATGATAATGATAATGATGACGATTGTAATGATAATGATGATGACGATGTTGATGTCGACGTATAGATACATAGATAACAATGACAGCGGCGCAATGATAAAAATGCTGTTGATGCTGGTACGGAGAAGGGGGAACACGTACGGCCGCGAGACAGGGCTGGGACAGTCTGGGATGATGAGCAGCCGTGGAGGCCAACATGTTGCCACAGCGCACCGAGCTGTGACGTCGATAGGGTATCCCCGCCCGCCAGCCCGTTTGCGTTCGTCCGGGGAGAAGTAAACACAGTGAGAGAACAAGACAGAGGAAACTCCCTACGCCATTGGCGTCCATTGCCAACCGAAGCGAGTGCTTCTTCAAAGGCGTTTTGGTTGAGGCCATATGAGGGGGAACGATATATATCTATAGATAATAATAATAATAATAATAATAATAATAATAATATTTTCACCAAAAAACAAAAGATTTAAATTAATTTTATACAAACAAAGTAAGATTGTCATATATCACATTCAAAGAAAAGATAATGTTCGTAAAAAATAATTTTGCTGTCGTTGCTATTGCAAGAACCGCTACAGGTTTAAAAAGAAAGTAGTTACCTTTTTATAGCGGTGTTAGCTATAAGCAGTTAGAGGCAGAATTCTTTATTTCACACCGTAAACCGGTAAATGATGACAGGCGATGATACGGCCTTCCACCGTAACGTCATTTGACTCGAACGTTCTTCTGGTCAAGACTCAAACATTCAGGGTAAAACTCAACCATCACTGGGCGAGTATTTATGGCATCTGAGAGTTGGCATGGTGACATGCACCATGTCACGATCAGCCAACAACGCATCGTCGCAACCAATTGTATTGCGGAGAAAGCTACTCAGCGCATCAACTCGAACCGCTGGCGCTAAGCAAAACTTTTGCCAAAATGTTCGTCTCTCAGAAAAGTTTTCAGCGCGAAGAAGGCAGAGAAAATTATTGAAGTTACCAAGTAATTACCAATCAAGTGCAACTCAGATTCAATAGATATGGCGAGTTGTAAACTGTTCTTACTCAAACTAATTTGCTTCGCTTGAACGCGAACGACTCAGTGAGAACGAAGTCAGTGAAGACGCGCGCATGCGTATGATTCAAACTACTTCCAATTACCAAATAAGGCAAAGTTAAGTTTTCGGGCTGACCCTCCGCCAAGATTTAACGTCCACGGGACTGCTTTTCGCACTGCTTTATAAACAGACCCCTATAAATACAAATGTGCAACGGTGGGGCTCGAGTCTATGTGTCTCCTCCGGCTGCGAGGCGTAGACTAATGCACCATGCCACCGGGCTTGACTACCAAATAGGCTGCTGCGACCCTTTTGGCCCTTATGTGATGGCTGGAAGCTGGTTGCAGAAACAAATGCACCGTCGTTCACTAGACACTAGTTAAATCTAGTTAAGCTGATCGAACTTGTCCTATGACCACTGCAGCTACCACTACTACTACTATTCACAATGATCCTCCATGCAAATGATTACTTAAAACAGATTTCTGAAAGGCTTCTAAAGGACTGCTCGTACAGCAAAAGAAACGATAAATAGTAAACACACTATTCATCCTATCTACTTGTATCTACTTTTGTTAATTCCAGTTACAACGCTGCTATCCGTGGAAAGCGGCAAGCTAGCACCGTTCACCGATGACGCTCGACAAAATAAAGATCGGCCAAAACAGCAGCAGCAGCAAAATCAGCAACAACATCATCTATAGCAAAACGCCACCCGTTGGTGTGGCTGGCGCTGATTTAACCGCTGTTCTATATCGACCGGTGGACTCTGAAACGATAGCAGCACCAAGGCAGCAAGCAATCGGCAGTTCGCAAGAGCGAAGGATGGAGCGTCTCTAGCGAGTCACGAATGGATAAACCAGATGGTTCCGCAAAGCAATGCATCTAGATTCGTCGACCTTTGTCGTCACGGTAACGGGCGCTACGTACCACTCGGCCGAGAACGATGTCACGTGCGGTTTGCCGGGCTGATGGCGATGGTCTACGTGGGCACTCCTCAGTGACGACACCGACGGCGAGGACGAGGATTTGCCGCCATTGCCGGTCTCCTCGAAGGGCCAGGTGATTTCGAGTACGCCAGAGTCGCGAAGCGCCCAGCTAAGCGGTCGAATCTGAGGACTGAAGTGAGTGCAGTCCACCTTCCGGCCCTGGGTCAGCGGGTGCACGCAGGTCGGGCATCGGCACGAGTCACGCAACTGCAGAGCAAGAGGTCGTGGCCGCAGTAGCCAGTAAATACAAATTAGCGCTTGAACTTGAATTAGCAATGAAAATGATAAACAATTATTACCACTATTCGTGTAATGAGTAGCGGCAACGAGAAAGCGGTAACACGACACACTACAGCCGGTATTGGCGGCGTGGTCTAAGCGGGAGGAGGAGGGGTGGTCTAGGGCGCTAGCCATGGGTGTCATCTACCGGGGTGTCGCCGGTTCGACGCCTGTTGTTGAACCATGCTCATTGATAAAAGATGATAAACTATAGCACGCTGCTGAGAGTCAGCAACCATGCTGCTGCCACAAAGACTGTTAGGGTGCGTCCATATATATACGTCAACGTGCCCGCTTCTGCTGTTGTTGCTATAAGTGACGCCTCATATAAAATGGTAACATTTGTATTTAGATATACATGTCAAACGACTAATAACTCCATCCCTGCGTAGGCATGCTAAAGCATACTTCAGGTAGAATAAGCTTAACGATTTATGATATATGTAATGTCAATTTTTGTTTGTTTGCTTTAAGATTGGCACAATAGCGCCTTGTTGGGTGGCTCGGTTTATGGCACGGTTATTCCTCGTAAGCTGGCTTTTTTCCGCAAGCTTCGCAATCCGTTTTAGCTTTCGTATTTTTCCGTCCCACTCGTAAGCAGGATCGTCACGAATAACCGTTGATCAATTGTGATCGATTGTGTAGGAAAAAAAAACACTTGAAGAGAGTACCTAAGGAGCAGATCGACAAGGAACTAAAGCTGCCGGAGTGGTTGGTAGTCTCCGTCCATATCGGTTCCTTTGTGACGTATTGTGGTCGCTCTGGACTGGCCAAGGCGACATCCGTCTTCCCCTTTAGCGCCCACAGGTTAAGTGGTTCTACTTATACGCCCTACATTTGTCACAAGAGCAGCACTAGTAGTAGTAGTAGTAATAAATTAATAACTAATTTTTTTGTTAAGGAATTACATAAATGATACATGATCGAATAACTTAATAGTCAAGCAAACGCAAAATAAACACAATACATATCTAAACAACAACAACAAAGAACAAATATATACTCGTAATATTAGGGTGCTGTGCCTTTGAACGCCCGTGGTCACAGGCGGTCAACGTCCTATAGGCCAGATAGACCAGAATTTGCTACCCTAGTGTTTAGCCATAATTAAGAGGCATTATTTATTGTGGTGGAAGTGCTCGAAATAGCAGGCACAGAGTTGCTAGTCTTGTTGTGTCCTAACAGTTATATATATATATATATATATATATATATATATATATATATATAGAGAGAGAGAGAGAGAGAGAGAGAGAGCGGTTGCCGTTAAGGCCCTATAGCGTGAATGGGCAATCATAATCATCGTTTCTTGGGGTTTTATCTGTCTTCTCTCTTCCCTATGAGACCAGCTAGGGCTATCATCGTTTTTTTATCTATGACAAACAAGAGCATCTAGATTGAGTGACTGGGTGAGCGAGCCTCGCGTTTCGTTTAAGGAAGAGCCGGCGAACATCACAACGGGCGGCACATGACGGCCGGTGACGGGGGGAGGTCAAATACGAGAACCGGTGGTGTGCGGATAGCGTAGCGTGGAGTGGAGTCAAGTGCTCGTAACTGCTCGTGAACGAAAAAACTCACTTAAGCCTCGCTCGGTAAGTGGCGCCTAGCCGCCTGCAGAGCATCATCCCTAAGGTGCTGCCGTGTTACTGTGGTAGTAAATATTTTCGTGATAATAATAATAATAATAATAATAATAATAATAATAATAATAATAATAATAATAATAATAATAATAATAATAATAATAATAATAATAATAATAATAATAATAATAATAATAATAATATTTTTATTGTTATTATTTTGAGTGTCTGTGACCACTCAAAATCGCCTTGGCGTTGTCTCTCTGTTGCTTCAATGACACCCTTTGTCGGAGAAAATAATAATAATAATAATAATAATAATAATAATACTAATAATAATAATAATGATAATGATAATGATAATGATTAAATACGTTAATGGCGAGAACCTTGCGCACGAGAACTGCTAAAAAGGATCCAGCAGCCAGAGCCATCCATCATCGTGCATCTCCGGCAACCTACGGTGTCGGTTAGCGCTCGACAAGTGGCAAGTGAAGTGTCCAAGGAAACCGCCGTCTGGAGAATGGCGGCCGAGGCCTACTTGTCATTTAACACAATTCCTGCCTTATGTCTAAGCCTATCTGCTCTTGACTACCGCCTCACTCTGTCAACCACCAGGCATCGCATTCTCTAATCGCTTAATTGACGAGCTGCCTTGATCTACTCGAGTGCTGACTACTACTACTACTATTAATGCATTGTCTGCGTGGCTCTGCCGAAGCAGTTCGGGCAAGCGTCCGGCAAACGAGCTAAACGCCAATAACCTCGACTAATTGACTTAACCGGCTCTTGAATGGGGTATTGGGCGTAATAGCTGTTGCGGCTGATATTGCAATGGAAAACAACTGAGTTGTACATTTGATTTGCCGCCACAAAAAACGCATTCTACGCCATCGGGTCAGCTTTTTATGACAAGTTAAAGCGTACATGTGAAGTACAGGACGACTGGCGGGCTTTTGTGGGGCTTGTGAGTCGCACACTATCGTGGCTTTAACAATGACGCTCGGTGTCTCTTCGGGCACTTTATGAGTAAATCACCTTGAAAAACCCCTAATTACATACAGCAGCAAACTTCACACGTACGCTCCAGGAATTCAAAGTATACAGGGAGATCAATCGAGGGGTTAGGGAGTCTGTTAGGGGCGGCGAATCGTCAAACATTGCCTGTGCGTTACGCATTATCGTGATGCCGAAGACAAAAGAGGCACCATGATGAGAACCAACATAGCAACATCGACAACACCAGCAATAACAACATTGACAACACTAACAATAGCAACAACAAGAACAGCATCGACAATACCAACAATAGCAACATCAACAACAATACATTTTCCTCTATCCATCAACAAACGAAGCACCAGAGGCACCGTCGAGTGTGCCAATGAGAGAGCGACTGGGATGTGTCACCATCGGTGGAGTACCATCGCGCAGGCAAACAAAAACTGTCAAGGCTTTTTGGGTTGTTGCTATGGTCCTGGCTGTGGTGGTGTTGCGCGCATGAAACGTTTACATGGTATTTGTGTTTTTTATTGACAACAGCCTAGAATTAGTAGTTAATTTCTGGCCAAGGTACGCGTCCAACACTAGGCGAAACTTCTAATAATACTAACAACTCCTAATAATGGACTTTCTAATAATAATAATAATAGTTGGCGCCATATCAGGATGAGAACGGTTGCTGTAACCGACGCAGCACGTTTCAACAAGTGTGTAAACTCGGAATATTCACCTCACAAGCGTGGACTTGGAATATTTATAACAAACAAAGGAAAGCATGTAATTAGTAATAGGAATAAATAATACGGCTAAAGATGAAAAGAGTAATGATAATAATAATAATAATAATAATAATAATAATAATAATAATAATAATAATAATACAACTTGCCGTCGCCAAAACACCTATTGTATGTCATCATCGAGGCTTCGATTGATAGGGATCATGCACGCGCTCATGATTCGTATTGCTGTTCTTGCTAGTATTGTTGTTGTGTGTTATTATGGCTGTTGTTTTTGCTGGTATTGTTGTTGTGTGTTATTACTGCTGTTGCTTGCGCTGGTATTGTTGTTTTGCTTTATTATTGCTTTTGTTCATGCAGGTATTGTTGTTGTGTGTTATGAGTGCTGTTGTTCTTACTAGTATTCTTGTTGTGTGTTATAATTGCTAAGTTTTTTTTGCTTGTATTAATGTTGTATGTTATTATTGCTGTTGTCTTTGCTGATGTTGTTGTTGTGAGTTATTATTGCTGTTATCTTTGCTGGTATTGTTGTTGTGTGTTATTACTGCTGTTGTTCTCGCTGGTACTGTTTTGATGTTACTGTTATTGTTCATCGTCGTGAATAATTGTTCCTCTTGTTGCTATGGTGCAAATATTCGTATTGTTGAGGTTCTTGTTGTTGTTGTTGCGTTAATGCTTCTTCTGTTGCTGTTGCTGCCAATGTTGGTGTTGTCAAATTCGCCATAATAGTGTTTTGGTCCGCTTTTTCAGCATTTCATCCCGGCGCAAAGTGAGTGAGTGAAGTAAGCTTGTTGCCATCGACACCGCTGTGTCGTCGGCTGCCGACACAAGTGCGCAGTTGAATTCGTTCGTGTGAATATTCGGCCTTCTCCAGGTGTTATCTCCACTTTCTCTCACCTTTTCTCACGCTTTCTGTTTTTTTTCTCTCTCTCTCTCTCCTTCTTGCTATACCGCTGTCAAAGCGAAAATAGTTCCGGCGCAAGAGTAAGTAAGCGTCGTCTTCGTATTGGTGTGGCAGCCCGGCAGCCATTTTCCCCCTTATTATGATGCCCTTCTGTTCTTGTTGTTGACGTTCTAGGGGACCAACGGCAACAGAAGCTGGTGTGACTTCTGCGCATCAGTTGTCTCGCGTCGAAAACAACAGTCACGACAACAACAACAACACCAACAACAACAACAGCAACCACAACAACAACAACAGCAACCACAACAGCAACAGCAACAACGACGACGACAAGCGCCAAATAAACAGTACGAGCCAATGGAAAACAAAAACACAACAACAAAAGACATGTGCGTCCTATAGTTGCCATACGGACGCCCGCCGCCCAACTTCGACCAGCCTAGCACAGCCGGCAACGATATGCATGTTGTCGCCGCAGCCAATCTGTTGGTTGCTTCGGAAGCTGTTGCTGCAATAAGGCTGTTACTCTGCATGTGTTCGATATTACCGAGCGACCGGCCGACCGACCGAATCCAACCACCAAGGTCAGACACAGTCAACTTTACTCTGTGTTGATCACAGGTTCGGGGTCTTACCTGTTTTGCCTACGACCAACTTCGCCATTGTTGACGAATTTTGGCGAACGCGGAGCGTCACAAAATAACAAACGCGGCTGGTTACCTACATTACCACCGCGTCTAGTAGGTTAGATTGAACAATTGCACAACAAAAATAGAGTTTCGCTTCGTTGTACGATCACACTGACATACGGTGTATGAAAACACACACACATATTATATATATAATATATATATATATACTATATATATATATATATATATATATATATATACGTATATATATATATATATATATATATATATATACGTATATATATATATATATATATATATATATATATATATATATACACGTATATATACACAAATCAATTTTTTTTGTAAATATTTTTCCGTAAGCCCGTGTACGGTTTATTCATGTCATGGCTAATTTTGATCCACTCCGGCATTTACCTTGTCTAAATTGGAAACCATGCAAACCAATTTTAGAGTGGCCGGTCTGGGTCTTGAACCCAGTCCTCCCAAATGCAAGGCACAGGCTTTGCCACTAAGCCATCTTGCTCGGTTACCTAATAAACACAAATCTTGCCAGAGTAAAGGTTTCAGCAGCAACGCACCCAGACAGTGTTGAAGTTGCATCGGGTGTTGTCGGAGAAGCTGACGCAGAGCGTCGAGTCGTTGATGCGGTCGAC
>QVRM01001764.1:25000-35000 GCA_003439945.1 Dermanyssus gallinae | reverse complement strand
ATTTAAGCATGCTTTTATTGTCTACGCGACGAATGGGGGGGGGGCAGCAAACGAGTGGCTAATGCCTACTGTCTACCTTTTCCACACTTGCCTCTGTTTCTGTTTACTTGTCTGCCTCGCCGCAACAACAACAGGGACAACCCCCACTACGACAGCAACAACAACCATGATGATGATAACACATCAACGGGAACACCAACATCCGCCATTATCAGCCAACCACCATCAGCATTCGTCTGTTTTTCTATCTGTCTATCCGTCTATAAATGTATGTATGTATGTATTCTATGTGTGTATGTATGTATGAACGTACATGTTGGGCATTCTAGTAGGCAGCATCACCACCACCACCACCAACACTTCTGTATAGTTAGCCTCTAGAGTGAACCAGTAACAACATTCGTAGCAGGAACAAAAGTCAAGGCGACCCAGCGACGTGGCAGCTTCCAACTCTCTCTCTCTTTCTCTCCCCTGCCTCCCGCTCTTTTCATTCTCTCTTGCTTCCATTTATGTCGTCACCTCTTCGTATCGGTGGTGGTGTTGTTGTTGACGTCTCATTTGACGACGTAACCTCCAGTAATTAATGGAGAAAAAAGCCGGCATTATACTGCCATATAGGTTCCTCCTTCCTAATCCTCGTTTCGTTTCCTATCTCCCTCCGTCTCTGGACGAGCCTACCTGTTGTTTGCTCACTAAGCAGATGTTGATTCACACGTCTATCAGGCTATCAGGCTACGACGAAGACACGTATGAACAGAGTATAGACAAACAAAGGAACACCCCCAGTGTCCAATGACCTCAATGTCCAACAGTCCAATGACGAAATTCTATTACCATAACAGTAACTGCAGACAAGCTTGCAGGCCACGCTGCGCGAACAGGCCACAAACAAGGCCATGCTTGCGCGGGTTTGTACGAGGCTTATATATATATATATATATATATATATATATATAATATTCTAGTTTGCAATCACTTGCATTAATGCGTACTTCCATAATCCTATAGGCACAGATTTGTAAACATATTTGAATGCGTATGTAGGTTTTTTAAACTTTACCACGACCACCACCACAATATATTTATACATATATATACATTGCACGCATACATATTTGTCCAAGTGTCAGACTATTGCATTTGTTAAAGGGAGGAAGTTTATTAGTGAGACTACTGACAAGACCATACCGCGGTTAGTAATCTACCGTCGGTTAGTTGGTAGGATGCTTTGAGCCTGTCAAGATCATTTAGGCTCGAAGATAACAGGTTCTCCCTGACCAAATGGACACAGTGACTAGTCATCTAACTTCAGCTCGAATAAATGTTCTTTCAATTGGGGGCGATAAGTTGTCAGCGTTTCTAATCGCATCTGTAATAGTTAGCGATGTTCTGGGACATATATATATATATATATATATATATATATTCCGTGTCACAATTCGTTATTCATGCCCGAGCCAGATGGTTCTCGAATTGTTTACGTGTGTCCTCTCCGGTTCTCCCACGAGTTATCTTATATTGTTTATTGTGCCACAATCAGCTTATCAGATGCCGGTTCATGTTTAACTTATCACTATCTTATCAAGCAGAGCGATTATCAGCTACTGATATCGTCTCTCCTGTCTCTAACGCCGCAGTTGTTCGGTTTTCAAACGTTCACAAGAGGTGTCAACACAGAAATCAACCGACTCAGCACAAGGAAAATGACTGCTCTGCATCATTGTTGATTAATACGTATTTAATGATTTTATCACTTAGTTGGCTAAAACAGAATCGTTGACGTATTGCAGGAGAGACGAGTCGAGTTTAAGCTGATTGGATTTTGGAACATTGAATCAATTAATTAACTGTTTTAATTGATAAGATACTATTAAGTAATTCGAGTCACGCCTCGTTCCACTACGCTCTTGCTATTGGTTTGATGACATTATTCTAGACGCCTTTATTGGATTCTGTTTTCATGTATGAACTGGCAAAAATGCCTGACATGTCAGAAAACTTACAGTCCACTAACAGCCTTTTTTCTAGTAATGTAGTCAGTTCCCGCGACACATCTAACGGAAACGGTTAAGTTAGCTATTTAAACACTCCCAGGAGAAAAATACAAGCTCTTGACGCACTCCTTTAGGACGGTGTATATTTGGCATAGGTCCCCTATCCGTATGCATGGAAATATGCAGAAAGATAGACGAAGACATAACTGAATTAAGGAAAATGCCGGGAACGCCTCTCCCATGGTTTCAAAGAAATGTCAAGTATTACCGGATCTGGGAGGGTAGGGAATAATCCGGGTTTAGTGGGTTTGTGAGCCCCACAGTAGTCACGCAGGCTGCTAGTGACGCATGCGCATTCTGCATTTCCGAAACCTTCCTGAAAAAAAGGGGTTAACATAATAACATATATTGCGACACTGGAGCAATATATTAATATCAGAACTGTGTCTTCAAAAAGCTACATGCAAATTACAGGCCTCTCACCCGCAGGCTCTCTAACGGTGGGGAGTTATATATAAACTTTGCAGTGCCTGATATACGAGGTATTTCACCGAAATGGTCCACCGCTGTTGAAAGGCTAATCATCTGTACGAACAGAGGGAAGGACGTCGCAACTCATAACAGTGGCGTAACTGAGGTGAGGCACAAAAACACCTATCCACACAAAAGGTCCGGGCAAGACAAAGCTGTATTTTATAACTAACACACATAGTCATTAAGATAGCCCATATCGCCAAATAAGTCTGCCCGCAGAACTAATACGATCATTCTCAACGTGCGTTGGTTTAGGATAATGTTTGTGTAAACGTATTTTGGAATGGCCGCGTACAGTACTTTTCAAATGTTTTATTCGTTTCGTAGTGGAAACCTAAAATTTAATAAGCCATACGGGAGGTCGGGGGTTCGGATGTTTTTAATGCCCTGCACTTTTGGCCTGGTCCTGCATGTGACAGTCGCCTGGTACACACCAGGTACATAGTGCATGCTTATGGCTATTTGCTATGTTCAAACCAAATAGTCATAACCAATGCCACCTTTCACGAGGAGTATGAGTTGTGCACATGCCGGTTCTGCCTGCAGAGCTGTGCCAAGTACCATGCAGTGGAATGCATTGTAGCAAAAATCGTTGCACTTCTCTCGCCGGAAGCATAAAGAAGATAAAGGAGGCTTATGAGTTAAAGATTGACTAATTCTTCTTGATTAAAGTCATGATTGTGTGATTTTAGCGTACAAGAAAAATGCATTAATTCCTGCTAATCTAATTGTTACAGTCGTTGGTTAATGTGGTGCCAATTCTTGTGGAGAAATTGGTCTAATATATCACCTAGTTTTCTTACTAAACAGAATAAAAGGAAGCACATCATCGATAAAGAGGTTTTGCAAAAAAAGCAACATTTTATCTTCTGAATATAAAATAATATTAGAAAAGATTCTACGTTAAAGAAGGACAATTCATAGTCCTAATGGTTAGCAAACGTAGCACTGAAAGTGAACTACTTAGAGTGATAGGACTGCTTTTCTTCTTACCAATAGTACTGTTATTAATTAGTGTTTGGACCGGCATAGTATTTGTAAGTACGCTTATGATATATATGCAGGGTGTATATATATATATATATATATACCCTGCAGTCTGTCTGGTGTAGTCTGATAGCCCCCTGCAGACCTGACTTTCATTTCCTCCCCGATCTCTGCCGCAGGGCTGAAGTGCTGCACTTGCTATAACACCCGAGCCTCCATTAGTATTCTGTTTTTCCCGTGGGAAACTGGTTCGTGGGCAGGTAGGCGATCCCGTTGGGTAATTTCCCCTAAATGTCACGCACGTTGCTGAGTTGTTGCATGAGGTTTTAAGAAAGTTGTGCTTGCCGCACTTCGTACACGTCTTTGATAGTTTGCAGCGACCACAGTAAGACCACTGGCACGATTCTGAGTTATTCGTCCGAACAAGTACGAACCATGACTCGGCCAAGCAGACACATCATGGCGTGACATAAACTTAAGGAGGGCAACGTTAGGTCAGTTGTAAGACATCTCCCCTCAAACAGCGTAGTAAAGTCCGTTGATGATAGGGTCAAGTCAACGCTCAGGGATAGACTCCCGTCAATAGTTCCCTAGCATTGCTCTACAAAATGGTTATAGGCGGAAACGTGCCGACTTTTGCCACTAACAAACACATTTTCGGAGTTCTTTAAGACTCTTTAAAATGCCAGGTGAAAGAATACAACCGACTGCGTGTGGGCGGGCTTTTTGGAGATTAGCCACAAAAATACTACTTATCTCCAAAATGAACACAGTCAGGGTTGTTCTACTTTCTTCACAATTGGGATGTGTGGCAAAGGACGGCGTAACGCTAGCTAGTACAACGTCCACAGTACTGGCCGACATCGGAAGAATACAACGCTTTTGCGGCAAAAAGTGCTTTGGAACTAAATAGCCACAAATGTGAGGTGTACTTATGAGCAGAGAAGACGAATCGTCTATCTTAAGCAATATAAAGTTAAGTCTATATGGCGTAAAACTTTGCCTTAAGTACGACCTGATGTTACTCGGGACGCCTCGGGACTTTCAAGGAAGACCTTGAGGAAGCTTCGGAGGGGAAACTTCAAATGTTGTTGAGAACTTACGAGGCAGCCGAACACATGCACTTGTGTTCGGCATGCCTCGTAGTGCATAAACATGCACTTACAGCACGAGTTTAGCCTTCTAAAAAATGCAATTTTAGCGCCATGGAGCATGTATCTTCTACGCGGGGCTCTAGTTGTGACGAGACCCGATCTTCTGGAAAACCTCAATGTGATTTTCAAGGAAATTCCTTAATATTCGATTCGATAGGAAGTTCTGAAGAAAAATGTACTATTACAAAGCAGTAGCGTAGGCAGTCAAGGTCCAACACAGCTGACGCATCATGACTAGGCGTCGTCCCAGCAGGTTGCAGATTCACTCGTCAAGAGACTGCTGCCTACG
This sequence comes from Dermanyssus gallinae, assembly GCA_003439945.1. NCBI lineage: Eukaryota > Metazoa > Arthropoda > Arachnida > Mesostigmata > Dermanyssidae > Dermanyssus > Dermanyssus gallinae. The sequence goes on along the minus strand of QVRM01001764.1, from coordinate 30,042 downwards.
AGCCATAACAGTCGCCAACAGATTCATCTACCGCTGGTTGGGTTTTGCTAGGGCACAATACCAAAAGAGAGAAGTACTTACACTGCCGCCGCCGCCAACGGAGGTTACGCGTTGGCATATGGCTGGAGCGCCGCCGGCTTTAATTGACAGGCCAGCGGATCCCCCCCCTCCCTCCCCCCTATCAAGGTTCAGAAGGGGGATGCCACACTTCTTCTACCAATCGAACGCGATCATCTCACGATTCCGCGTTACAGCCCAGCATATACTCACACACTACGGAGGGTGGCTCGACCGAAGATGGTTCTCTTGCCGGGAGGTCTGCTTCGTGTGGCGACTCTCCGCTCGTTTTGCCTATTAAGTCAAGGCAGCAGGCGTCCCATTCGGTACTTCCGGGGCGACTAGGCCCAGGGCATTTACCGATCGGCCCGGTTCCGGTGTGCAGAACTCCTTTCCCGTACGGAACTAGCCTTAACAGCCCCCGAATGGGCTACGACAATATGACAATAAGTATTCGTTGCCACATAATATATGTCATTTGCCTTGCCTCCCATGCCCACAAAAGGGATCTCGGGAAACTTACTATCGAAAGTTTACACATCTGACTAACTTTCTATTGGCGCGTGAAGGTTCCCGAAGCAGACGTAAAGCGCGCATCACAGGCAACAATACTTCAAGCAAACCATTTTCAAATGTGTGCTACGCTTCGACTGGGCAAAGGGCTCTGCTAGAACGTAACACATGTAGTGTGTATGGATTCCAAGTGCTTCCGGTAATAACCCACTCTCTTGCCTGCAGCAGAAACGCGGCAAGGTTCTTCCGACACAAGCGTCTTAACCTAACCATTGCGGATTGTAACAGGCTGGCTTTCCCGCTAAACGGGAACCGCCTTAAGTAGTAACAGTCCTGCCCTATAGGGAACATAAAGTTGCTGTTTGCAATGCAACCACACGATGTGCGCTTCTGAGGTTGCTTTTACGGCTCGTAAGGTTAGTGTGGATGCGAATAAAGCTGAAGCCAGAAACAGGCTTAAGCATGCCGTATTTCATTCAGAGTTAGAGATGGTACCTTTAGCATTCGAAACGCATGGGAGCCTAGGCACATCAACAAATTAGTTTTTATTGGAACGGGCAAAAAGGATATCAAGGGAAAGAAGTGACCATTCAAGAGGCCAGCATTTCCTATACTATGTTTAGACTTCCAACGAGGAACGACCATCGAAGGAACTTCTAAGGATAAAAGGAACTGCTTGCGTATCTGGCTGATGTACAGAAACATAATTAGGACACTTATGGATATATTTTTTTAAAATTAATAGAACGAAAGAGAGAGATGGAGAAAAAACGAGACAGATAGTACGGGACAATATAAATATTTTTTCGAGCTGACCCTCGGCCAATATTAAACGTCCATGGGTTTTCTTTCGCAATGATTCGTAGGACGGACTCCATAAATACAAATGTGCAATGGTGGGGATCGAACCCGCGTACCTATGTATCTCCTCTGGCCGCGAGGTGCACGCGAATGCACCGCACCACCAGGCTCGACAATGACAATATACCGAGAAGAAACAAGACGTCTTCAAATAAACGTGAGTCCTAGATACGGTCCAGAAGGAAATAGTACAAACATAGCTGGCGGTAGGTAACATCCTTATTATCATCAACAATTCAACTATCAGCAAACATCTCTATCTAGTACTGTCTCTAGTAGGCCGCCGAAGCTAAATGACGGTGTGACGCACTTATGCCACGTTCTTATGCGTCTCCACTATGACTCAGCAACAACTGTTTATATTATTCTTACAATCGATAACACCACTCGTGCACTGCATCTCATGGACAACGGTTAGGTAAAAGCACTTAATGGCTTTCTTTCCGCGTTGAGCGTGGAATCGGGTTCCCGCTAAGCACCCCCACGCAACAAATACACTACTACTTCTACTACTACTTACTATAATTTTGCTTGTGCGCGGTATGAACGTATGGACAACAATTTCATACCGCATAGCGCAATAGGTTGTGCATCACGTTGCATTCCGTTGTTCCAAAAGGACTTGCTTGTTAATAAAACAAACGTGTAGTACCGCTGCAATAAAGTGGTACTACTTTGCAAGCTCGGAATGTCGATTCCCTTACTCTTACTCGGTGTGTTCCGCTAACCACTTCGGCGGTGCATGCCAGCGTCACAATCGAGGTAAGACATTTCCTATTATTATTATTATTATTATTATTAGGCGAGCTGCACGGCAATCTCCGGCATGGTAGGCGTCGTTGCAGTCAACGCAGGAGACCATAGCCATAATGCAACCAGCCGGCCAGGTCGAACGGAGACAAACAATTCACAGTGTTTCTGAGGCAGCGCATCGCCCTAAAAGACTAGCGCGGCAGCGCCAGGATGATTCTTGACACGACCACGAGGAAAAGAGGCCTGAAGGAACTGACGCATTTCCGAGAGGTTCAATCTGTATATTTTTCGGTTGGCATTAGCTAAGTAACAATAAATCAGATATTATTATTACTACTAAAGCGTTACTAAATAAGTTCTGATGTTATAAATATTGTAAACGCATGGCTTAGCCTTCAGTGTTTGAAGCTATTGTTTTGATTGCATACAGTAACGGCAGTCGTAAAAAAACTCGTCTTTGCATCGATGTCTTGTATCAGCTCGCATCCCTGCGACTACTCTCTGCAGCGACCGGAACAAAGTGGTGTACGTCAATAGATATTCTAATGCACGTTCTACAATTATGATTTATTCATCATAAAATTGGTAGTTACACAACATATCACAGCACAGCAGTATCCAACATTGCATAATCAACTTTGGATGTTAGGGAGTATTTTGTTTATTCATTGTCTCGATTTATTTAATTCCGTGGTTACAGGGAAATGTAAGAGAAATGTAAAAATTAGGGAGTATTATAGTTTCCGTATGTCGTAGCGCCCACATATATAATTTTACACAGAAAGAAAAAGCAAATTTTACACTGCAAAGAGATTCCTTTGGCAACCTCTTTTATATTTACATTTAATTTATTTCGCACAATATATATATATATATATATATATATATATATATATATATATATATATATATATATATATATATTGCAACAATTCGCCAAATACGGCAGACAGAGTACCCGCTTTATGTATACAGAAAACATTTCTAAAACTGTGAAAAGTTTCCCAGTGAGACATACTTTCGGGCCCTACCAGGGCAATTGCTACAATTGTAAGCTCAAAGATGTACTTCGATGTAATGCCTGTTTAGTGGGTTTGCGAGTCTCACACTAGTCACGCAGGCTGCTAGTGGCGCATGTGCATCATGCATTCCCAAAACCTCCCAGAAAAAAAAAAGCTCAAAGAGTCGCATTGCAACAACCAGGGACAGCCTTCGAGCATCTCTTACCTTCGTCCGTACAGGTAAAGATTACAAGCTTTGCAGCTTTTCCATGACTCAGAGCGCCTATGAAGAAGTCCGGCGGCGTCAACTCCGCTCGCCTCAAAGGATCTGTGCGTCTTTGCGTCTATTCAGGTAGGGTATAAGTACTTTGCCAAAGGGGTTTTGTTTTTTATGTCTTATGCATGTACGACATTTAGTGATAATATGTTTAATCGCCTGACGGGCTTTTAGAATTCAACACTTATTTGGTCCAAATTACGTAAGGGTTGCTCTCATTCCCTGATACATGCTTAGTTCATGTCCGTGTTGAATTAGAAGTGCTACAAAAGTTTTGACACCGTGAGTGATTTATGTTAGAATACTAAATATCAGCATACACAAAGTTGCGACAATGAAAGAGCTTTCTTGGCAACATTTTTTCATAGACCTAAATGAAAGGAAAGGGCATTGAGAAAGAAACTTACTCCCTCTGGTGTTGGCCATAAAGGTGCAATGATTTAATTTGAGCTTCAAAGCGGGCAGTAATTTCAACACGGATGTACTTGCTGCTGTCGACGTCCTTAGCGAAACTTGATTGCTTTCGCCTTCCGTAAATTTAAATCGTAAAGTCTCTTACCATCCTTTAAAAGCTCTGTACTTGAATGTGTCCGTGCTAGAGGGGACCTTGTTAAGTACTAGGTCTTTCATCAATGTTCTCTCTCCGCACAACTTTAGGGCTTGTGTGGCTGACGCGTGATTTTTGGTAATCCCAGAATACGTTTAGCAAAGCAAGCTTTTAATCTATGTAGAGCTTTCAAATCACTCACTGTCGAGTGCGATGTGATTGCGAGTACACGGTGTGATGTGATCGAGAGTAGTTTCATTTTAAAATAGTTAACGGCTGTTTTCAAGTCGATGTCACGAAGGTCGCCCAAGTCGCAAGGAAATTGCGGCCGCAGCTTTTGCCCGTATCCCGTCAACATGTTTACTAAATGAGAGTCTCGGGGATTGTGAAGGTATTGACGACCTTGAGTGCCCTCCCCGTTAATGTTTAGCAATTACCTCTAGCAGTATATCATCTACTCTACTGAAACGGATTACCTTTGTTTTTCTTTCTGTGTTGATTGTAAGTTTGTTTTCCTCACACGAGTCATTCTGTTGTCTTATTGAGGCAAAACTACAGGTGACTTCGGGATTTTGCTAGGCTGACTAAGTTTCCATAGTATTTCATATACAACGGTGTTGCACTTGTGGTGTTACGCTTGTGTTGTCCCCGTTCTTCTCCCCCTTACAAAAACCGAAAAATTACGGTACTTTATTTTTTACATCTGCGCCCATCACGCAAGATGCTTGTTTGCATCTATGAGTCAGGCGTGTGGGTCTCTAACTTACTAAAGGTCAGAAGAGGCTTTCCGGTCCTAAACGAGTGTTACTCCAAGTCGCCGTGCCTCGTTAGGGTCCGTGTTGCATAGGCTATCGAAAGGAAGTTTTTCCTTCCAGTGTCCGATGTGGGAACGAGCACGCGCAAACTGACGCCTGCGGCCCCCTTCACTGGGGGGGACAATTTTTTCTGCCACAAATTTGCTACACGCTGAGCGTATTGTCGTTTGTGTACGTTGGGCTCTCCTGTAGGTGACAACAATTTTGTCGCCTTTAGA
>QVRM01001764.1:0-20000 GCA_003439945.1 Dermanyssus gallinae | reverse complement strand
ATCCTTGATTCAGCTGTATCGCCCCTATCTTTCTGTATATTTACATGCATTTAGATAGAAATGTTATGCCAAGGTATATACCGTCCTAAAGGGGTGCGTCGAGGGCTTAGCTGCACTTCTTCTCCTACCTCCCTCAGCTTTTCGTCTCGACCACCCTCCCGAGAATGCCGCGTAAACCTCTTTCGCTTAGCGATCTTACTGGCTGTCTTGAGGGTCAAAATAGCGTCGAACAGATCCGTCGCCTTCTTCCACGCTTCCGTCAAGGTCATCATGTAGCTGACCATCTCCTTGATGACGCTACCCCTCACGGGCCCGTGCATCTTGCTTGCTGAAAAGATTTACAGTGTAGGACAGCGTGTTCCACAGGGTCCGACTCCCCAGACTCGCATAGCACACAGGCATCACTGGTGATCTTTCTTATCTTTGTGTAGCTCTGAACGAAACTGATCGCGACCGGTCAGAACCGAAGCGGCACAGTGAGTCAACTCCCCTTGTCGGCTGTCATACTATAAAACCGATATCAGCGTTTTTCTCCAGCTTCCCCTGGTCACCCTACACCCCTTCCTCTTGCCAGACCGCATTTGTGCCTCTTGGCTCTGAAGAGATCCTAATTTTCCTTTAGAAATGTATTTATTATATCTCCCCCAGTTGGTTCCATGTCAGTGCAAAGTCTGGTGCCAATGTCGCCATCTTCTCTACTCTGGTAGGACCAAGAAGGCTTTGGTCCAGACCGTCCGCTACGCGTCGCTAACCCTGATTGCTTCTCCCCGTTAGGCCGATATTAGTACTCTCCTATATCTCCCCATCCGTAGTGCTATGCCCGTCCAAATGGGCGCATCGTAAACGGCCGATAATTCGACAACCGAAGGCTATTAGCTTCGGGTGTCGAATCATCGGCTCTTTCCGGATCCGCTCTTTTTTTCCCCGGATCCCCCATTTCTTGACATAATCCATGCCGTATTTAAGGCTAAGGCTAGAAGCTTTTCCAGGCGCCAGGGCTAGAAGCTTTTTCAGGCGCCGGGGCTAGATACTTTCTCTAGCCCGTCTAATCTCTTGAAGTATTACCTCAGGCATACCCTCCAGGGCGACCGGGAACTCCTCATTGCCCCTCCAGGACTGTGCAAGAAAGAGAGCAGCTATTGTCTCCAGCAGCACGTTCAGCGGGAGCTTTCCGGAGTTTGGTCATGACAATCTGATACGGCAGGCCCTGAATATGTCACTATTCACCGCATCTATCAATTCTGTCCACGCTCGCGTGTTGCTTTTAGCAATGACTCCTCGAGTGTCACTGCTTCCCTGATTTCCTTCTCAATTTACGCTACCATTCTATCCTCTTCCGCGGTTCGACATCAAGACACACAGCACTCCTGATTCTGTCCTACATTTCCATGTCCAATTATCCATGCTGGGTTTGTTTATCTCTTTAGTAGTTTTGTCTTCTTTGTATTCAGGCACTGGATTTCATCTTCAGGATTCTCGACGATGGCCTCCTCCTCTAACTTTGCGTCCCGCGTGGCTCTTGCTCTATTTTCTATTCACGCTACTAGCCTATTCAGTAGCTTATAAAGCTTTTTGGTTATTTCTTAAATGTTCCTCTTCGGGAGCGCGTGTGCTTCGCATAATGTTACCAAGCTTATAGCGTTGCTTTAACACTAGGACGGTGTTCTTGAGTTGTTTTTCCATAAGCTTCTTTAGGAGGACTACAGGAGGATTGGCTGTCTCGCAATCACATATGTTTTGCTACTATATCGGACAATACACCAGTGTCACGGATTGTAGTAATTTCATTCTCAGTCCGAAACAAAACTTCTCCGAGGTCATGTTTTATAAGAAAAAAAAGAGCTCATATTCACTTTAACGAGCTCTACAGTCGAAAATGTTTTTTAGGACCCTGCACATCTCTCTCTCTCTCTATACATATATATATATATATATATATATATATATATATATATATATATATATATATATATATTGAAAGAGAGAGAGAGAGAGAGAGAAGATAAAATCCTGCACCAATGTCATTGTTAGACTGCGGCATCACCAGGCGCTTTCCCGCGTATATAGCAGTAAATGTCGTCGAGCGCTGTTTGATACGACGACATAATAGCTGTCTTCTAGGACAAACGGACGCCGGAGCCCGCTGCACTTGGAAGCTGTTCGAAGCAAGTCGTCGCTGTGGCGTCACAGCAATGTGTTCGACTCCACAGGAAGCCAGGGGGAGAACGAGAGTTGAGAGGGAGCGGCGGGCGGGGAGAGGTTTAGGGGAAGGGAGGTATTGAGGGCGACCTTTGCTACGCGATAATTTAGGCGATTAGCAGGTGCCGTAGTCCTCTGCTTCTGCTGCCGCTGTTGCCGCTGCTGCTACTGTCAAATAATCTTTGTTGTCTTTATGTCCACAATTTAGATACCGGCCTGTACGCTGTTCCGCCAAAAGCCACTACTGCTGCCACCGTCGCGGATAGAGGGGAATACGCGAATCTAACCAAGAAGAGCCGTTAGGGATTTTCTACCTAGGCCGCTAGGATCGTTTGACGTCAACAATCCTATGTTGACAACAACAATAACTCCTGCATCGGGGTCGTTTGCGGAACCCGCGCCAGGTGCCCACACGTCTGGTTCCTCCTGCAAGGCGGCCACCACCAGAATGAAGCAATCATTCCTTTCGTTGCGTAGACAGTTGACTGCGTTCTGGATAAGTAGATTAGGAGCCTCATAGATCGCCGAGAAACAAAACATCACAAGAGACAAAAGCCATGTGAAAATAAGCTCTTTGAGAAAGTCTGTATAGGACGAAGGATGTGAAATCGCCAGCCAGAATCGCCACAATCTTTAGCTCCTTTAGAACGAGTAAAATAAATTCAGCTCTCTCTTCTTCGCAAACCTGAGCCGGAACCCAATAATGTCGAAACAGTCTGTACATGGTATTTACTCCTGAAATAGTATGTCCTCTCAGCACACTTAAAGGCTCTCATCTAAAGGCGTTTGGATGTGCTCTCAAATTCCTATGAGAGCACATCCGAACGCCTTTAGATGAAAAGCGTGTGAGCTGTGTAAAACATACACTATCCTAAAAGGCAAGTTGATTGGCCCTCATATCGAAAGCAGGCAACCTTTTTACGTAGTGCCAGATCTGTTCGGACAGATAATTGTGACACCAATATACAAGAAGGGTCCCTAAAAGCGCGTTGAGTCCGGCTGTGTTGCCGGCACCATCTTTGATTGAATTTTAATCAGACACATAACCAATTATATGACAGCAAAAAATCTTTTTGTCACGTTGCAGCACGGATTTATGCATCGGCGTTCTACATACACACAACTGTTGAAAATGACAAACGGCTAGGCCTTGTGCATAAACGTTAACAAGGACTTTCGTAGTATATACTCCGACCAGAAGAGTGCTTTTGATAGCGTCGATCAGGGGCTTGTTATTGACAAGGTGAAGACGCTCCAGGTCTTTTTAGAAACTCGTAAAAGGTTTGCCGCCTTTCTCGATCGGCCATGACTGGCTCCGTCCGGCGTCCCTCAAGGGAGCTCTATCTCTCCTCTGCTGTACACAATATTTGTATTAGACATTAAGTCTTTCATTTGGTCAAGTGTTAATTGCCTTTTATACGCAGAAATCCTATAACCTACGAAACTTAAATATATACGCTCTATTGGCCTCTCCCTTAATACGGATTGCAGTACAATCCGCTGTTGGCGGCATCTGCCGCTGGTGGTATGGAGCTTGCCGTTCTGAAGTGCCTTATTTTGAAACATGGTTGTTTCGATTTGCATCGCCTGCCGCAAATGTTATATGAGTGTTTGTTGTATTAATGTCAATGGATCTTACGTTTTCTACACATTTTAGAAACCTAGTCAATTCAACATATATACTTGTGAATACGCTAATCCGTTGTTTCATCGTCAATGACCCAAATGTTTATATTCGTCTGTATAAAGCAATTGTGTTTTTCCGACATTTATATTACTCAACCGTCTAGAGTCCATACTTGTGCAAACACATAGGTCTGAAAAAAAGCGTCTATAGAAGATTCCTAAAACGAATCTGTAGAAAATGTGATATCGAGCCGAATTCCGTAAATCTTTTCTCGCTGTCTACTTTATTTACGAACAACGACGGTTCGGTAAATAAAATCATTTTCTATTTAATTATGTTCTACAAAATATGCGACAGGACTACTACAACACTCAGTATAAATGCCAATGTATTGATTATTCCTATCCTTTGAAGCCCTACGAATCCCTAATACTGAACGTGTGCCACTGATAGCATACAGGTATGTGGAAGCTGTCACCACCCAAAACCAAAGTAATCTTGACACCTGACGGGAGCATGTGAGGACGTATCGTTGTTACACGCGTTATAAAGCCATAACGCAAGTGAAGTCCAGTTTGGTTTTGATTAACACTGCCCCGGCCGTTTAGTTTGATTCTGATTGAAGCCAGCGCCGTCATCACGTAACCATATCACCCTGTATCGGTCGACACCCCCTGGTCGGTACGGAGTGATGTAAATATATATATATATATATATATATATATACTAATAGTTCATCTGTAGCTAACATATCGTAGTTAATCCTGCCGGTCATAACTGAGGCGCCGCATCGACACTCACAACACAGGGGGCTTCTTTCACACGTTATACTAACGGAGATAGGGAGGGCCAAGATGGGAAGGCAAGTGGGGGGGACAAGCGAGAACATCCGCGTTATGTCAGTGTCAGCCATTCTTGGCTGGCGACTGGCTGATCAGCAGGCCGGCATCACCGTGTCGATAGTGGCTCCGATGGTACTACACATGCGTATGCGTTCGTGTCGTTACTCACGTCTGCGTCAAACGCTGTTCTCCTCCACGCTCGCAACAATAGCAAACGGCAGCAGCAGCAGTAACTGCAGTAAGGGATGGCGGCGGTGGCGGATCATGTCGCCACACTGGAGGTCGACGGCTGCCCCGGCTCACGTAGTCAGCCCACAATGACGGCCGTGTTGGCTATGCTGCGCTGCTCGCCTTGTTATCGTTGTTGTCGATGTTGTTATCGATATTGTTCTCGATGTTGTTGTTGTTGTTGTTGTTGTTGTTGTTGTTGTTGTTGTTGTTGTTGTTGTTGTTGTTGTTATTATTATTATTATTGTCGTCGTTATTGCCGTTGTTGTTGTTGTTGTTGTTGTTATTATTGCTGCTAATACGACAACATCAACATCTACTAGTGCTATTGGTTTTACTACTAAAACTGTTATTACCACTACTACTACTACTACTTTCTACGCACATATCTACTGCTACGAGCGCCAGTCACGTAGTCCACCCAGCAAGAGCAAAGAAGCCGTCGCTCGGTCGGGAAGCCTCGCCTCTGAGTGGGCGTTTGACCGGTCACTCGTTTGCCTGCCAGCTAGTTAGCCAGCCATCCGCTCGCCTTTTTGTCTGGCTTACTTTAATAGCAAGGACACAAAAAAGCCTCTTTGCTCACCGGTACGAGCAGAGTAGAGCAGTTGTTGGTACCGTGACAGCTGCGCATGGTATTTTGCTCGCTCCTGCTGCTGCTGATGCTGCTGCTGCTACTGTCTTGACAAAACGCGATTGATCCGTCTGATTCGTCGTACTCCCGATCTAGCGACCTCACCAGTGGCCGCAGTGGCAGTCCTGGTGGCGGCTTGTGGTGATTGTGATGGCGATGGTTGTGGTGGCAACAACGACGACGACAACGACCAATTTAAGAACGACAACGCTGAATATGACGTGCAATGGTGCCAAGTCGAAGACTGAAAAGACAAGTTGTTGGCAGTTCAGATCACCTTCGCTACGTTCGCTGACCTTTACTGGCGCCGCCCGATGCCCCCGGCTTATTGACGGCGATGACCCGCAATGACCGTGAGTGAAGATGATGGTAATTGACTATGATGATTGGCTATGATGATTGACGAAGACCGGTGAAGAAGAAGATGATGACCGACGACCAGCACTGATCGATGAGGAATGATGACCATGAGAAAGAAGGACGGCGAGCAATTCTACGAGGAAGATGACGAAGGCCACAAAGACCATAAAGGCACCGACGACAGCGACGATGACCACGAGAATGAAGAGAACAAAGAAGAGCAGTACGAGATCTACGGAAACAGATTCCGAGGACAGCGGCAGCAAAGAAAAGCACAGGAATGACGACGAAGTCTTTGCGGACTGACTACCACGAAGAGCACCAGGATTACAATGGAGACCATCGGGAGAGACTATGAGGACGACGCCGCCGACGACGAAGACCACGAGAACGACGCCGACGAAGATCATAAGGACGACGACGAATATCTGAAGGACGAAGACGAATATCATAAAGACGAAGATGACGAGGATCATAAGGACGACGACGATGATCGTAAGAACAACGACCACGACGATTATGAGGACGACGACATACATACATATTGTTTATTTCGCAATAACTTTGCATTTCAAGATGGTACATAGATACAATACAATCATCATTATATACAATTTTAACACTTTAGCGACCGTCCCACCGGGCAAGAAAGTGCAAAGACCGCCGATGCGACTGGCAGCTCGCTGCGTGGTATTTAGCGCATACCTGCGAGCAGAACCGGCAACGACATTGATCGCCAACTTGGTGAAATCCTTGAGTCGAACACACCAAGTGATGATAGCCATGTACAATGTACCTTGTGTACACGTGCCGGCTAGTGCATGCCATTCCCTCCCAAAGCTCCCTGGTGAGGTACACATCTAACTGCGCTACCTCAGCCGAGGCCTCGGTCACTTTTCCCTGCCACTCCAACAAAAATTGTTGAAATGGCATTGTAATAGGTGACTTAAGCCTGACTCTGATTGTTTCCACTGCCGGTCCGCAACCCGCTAGCAGGTATACAGAGCGATTCCTTGCCGTCCGCGGCAAGCAAAGAACGCGCTTCATATATATTGTGAAGCAGCATAGCTGCGCAAAATTTGCCGCGGAAAAATGGCCCCACACCCTGCCAAGGCTGTAGCTCAACATTGGCACAATCCTAAGCTCAAAAAGCCGCAATGCAGCACTCAGAGACAGTCGTCGAAGATCTCTCACCTCTGTGTGAATAGAGGCAATAGCCGCCCGACACCTGTCGCCGATGTGCTTGGTAAAGGTCGTTCCCGTATAGTGCAGTCTCAGACCCAAATACGGGAAGGAGTTGACAAACTCCAGCGGTTGGCCACAGTATTACGTCTGCTGCAGCCAATCGACCCCCACGGCGAAACTTAATGGCTTTCGTCTTCCGCGAATTTATTTGTAGGCCCTTACGGTGAAGGTAACCTTCTACGTTGCCGACAATACGACGATGGCACCGAGGTTCCGGTGGGCCACTGCTGTGTCATCCGCGTACATAACGACGACGGCGTTTCTAAACTCCTTCCGCACGTGGCGGGCTAGGTCTGCAATGAGCAACGAGAAGGCTAGGCAACTGAGGACGACAACGACGATTATAAGAACAACGACGATGATTATAGGGACAGCGACGAGGATCATAAAAACAACGACGACGATGAAGATCATAAAGAGGACGACGACGATGAAGATCATAAGGACGACGACGACGATCATAAGAACGAGGACAGTTATAAGGACGACGACGATCATAAGGACGACGACGATAAATATTATAAGGACAACGACGACGAGGATCAAGGACGACAACGACGAAGATCAAGGACGACGACGACGAAGATTATAAGAACAACGACGACGATGAAGATCATAAAGAGGACGACGACGATGATCATCATAAGGACAACGACGACGATGATCATAAGGACGACGACGACAAAGATCAAGGACGACGACGACGATGATGATAAGGACGACTTCGATAAAGATTATAAGGACAACGACGACGATGATCATCATAAAGACGACGACGACAAAGATCAAGGACGACGACGACAATGATGATAAGGACGACTACGATAAAGATTATAAGGACAACGCCGACGATGATCATCATAAGGACGACGACGACAATGATGATAAGGACGACTACGATAAAGATTATAAGGACAACGCCGACGATGATCATCATAAGGACGACGACGATGATCATCATAAGGACGATGACGATGAAGATCAAAAGGACGACGACGACGACGATAATCATAAGGACGACTGCGATAAAGATTATAAGGACAACGACGACGATGATCATCATAAGGACGACGACGATGATCATCATAAGGACGACGACGATGATCATCATAAGGACGACGACGATGATCATCATAAGGACGACGACGATGATCATCATAAGGACGACGACGAAGATCAAGGACGACGACGCTGATGACAAGGACGATGACGACGAAATCATAAGGACGATGACGACGAAGATCATAAGGACGACGACTACGGCGAAGATTATAAGAGCAACGACGACGATGAAGATCATAAAAATCACGACTACAACGAGGACCAAAAACGACGACGACCGAGAAAACTACGACGAGGAGTCCTTGACGACAAGTGTGCGTCTCCTCTCATGCACACCGTACGTCCGGTGTGTTAAAGTCACGAGTTGTAGTGTGGGCCCACACAGGCCCATCAAAATCCCGTCGCCCTCCATTTGTCCACCACCCTTTGTCGGGAGTAGCCCCAAACCACCCACTGTCTTGCCGAGATTCTCTTTTGCTATCTGGCTACCCTCTACTACTATATTGCCATTACAGCTGCTTGCATTTGTGGAACGGCGGTTGTTTTTGTCTTGGAGACAATTTCTGCAAATGTTCTCACCACATTTGTGTAGAAAACGCGCTTTACAAGGGCTTTGCATGGCAGAGTGGCAACTTCCTAGTCATAGAGGCTCCACTACAGTAGATCTCGCTCGGTTTGAAAAAAACGTTGAGCTTGTGGCAGTGACTTAAATCGTTAGCCTGTCTTAAGTTTCCACATAAGGCATAAGTGGGAGTCAGTTTTACTAAATCGGTATAAGCCGATTCAAATCTGGAACCTACGTTGTACAACATCGAGTCGCCCTCTGCCATATTTCGGGGCCAAATGTCGCTCTTTCGAGGACTCTAACCAACGCAAGAACAGACAACTCTTGCGACGCTGCCATCTGGTGACTGGACAGGCGGCTACACTGTCTATCACGGGCCACGGCCAGGGAAACGGATTATTAATAACGAGCCGGTTCTAAGAACGAGTCGGTTCTAAAAACGAGCTGGTTCTAAGAACGAGCTAGTTCTAAGGACAATACGGTTCTTAGAACCGGCCGGTTCTAAGAACGAGCTGGTTTTAAGAACGAGCTGGTTCTAAGAACGAGCTGGTTTTAAGAACGAGTTAGTTTTAAGAACGTGCTGGTTGTAAGAACGAGCTGGTTTTTAGAACGAGCTGGTTTTAAGAACGAGCCGGTTTTAAGAACGAGCCGGTTTTAAGAACGAACTGGTTCTAAGAACGAGCCAATTTTAAGAACGAGCTGGTTCTGAGAACGAGCTGGTTTTAAGAACGAACTTGTTCTAAGAACGAGCTTGTTCTAAGAACGAGCTTGTTCTAAGAACGAGCTAGTCCTAAGAACGAGCTTGTTCTAAGAACGAACTGGTTCTAAGAACGAGCTGGTTTTAAAAACGAGCTGGTTCTAAGAACGAGCTGGTTATAAGAACGAGCTGATTCTAAGAACGAGCTGATTTTAAGCACGAGCTGGTTCTAAGAACGAGCTGATTCTAAAAATGAGCTGATTATAAGAAAGAGCCAGTTCTGAGAGCAAGCCTGTTCTAAGAACGAGCCGGTTCTTAGAACGTGCTGGTTTTAAGAACGAGCTGGTTCTTAGAACGTGCTGGTTTTGAGAACGAGTTGGTTCTAAGATCAAGCTGATTCTAAGAACGAGCTGATTCTAAGAACGAGCTGGTTCTAAGAACGGGCTGGTTCTAAGAACGGGCTGGTTCTAAGAACAAGCCGGCTTTAAGAACAAGCTTCTTCTAAGTACGAGCTTGTTCTTAGAACCAGCTGGTTATTAGAACCAGCTGTTTCTAAGAACGAGCTGGTTGTAAGAACGAGCTGATTCTAAGAACGAGCTGGTTCTGAGAACGGGCTGGTTCTAAAAACGAGCGGGTCTAAGAATGAGCTGGTTATAAGAACGAGCTGGTTGTAAGAACGAGCTGATTGTAAGAACGAGCTGATTGTAAGAACGAGCTGGTTGTATGAACGAGCTGGTTATAAGAACGACTCGGTTTTAAGAACGACTCGGTTTTAAGAACGATCTGGTTTTAAGAATGCGCCGTTCTAAGAACAAGCCGCGTCTAAAAAGGAGCTGTTTTTAAAACGAGCCGGTTGTAAGGACAATACGGTTCTAAGGACGCGGTTCTAAGGACAATACGGTTCTAAAAACAAGTCGATTCTAACAACAAGCCGATTCTAAGAACAATACGGTTGTAAGAACAATTCGGTTCTAAGAACGAGCCGGTTCTAAGAACGAGCCGGTTCTAAGAATGAGTCGGTTCTAAAAACGAGCTGGTTCTAAGAACGAGCTAGTTCTAAGGACAATACGGTTCTAAGAACGAGCTGGTTTTAAGAACGAGTTAGTTTTAAGAACGAGCTGGTTTTAAGAACGAGCTGGTTTTTAGAACGAGCTGGTTCTAAGAACGAGCCGGTTTTAAGAACGAGCCGGTTTTAAGAACGAACTGGTTCTAAGAACGAGCCAATTTTAAGAACGAGCTGGTTTTGAGAACGAGCTGGTTTTAAGAACGAGCTTGTTCTAAGAACGAGCTTGTTCTGTGAACGAGCTTGTTCTGAGAACGAGCTGGTTCTGAGAACGAGCTGGTTTTAAGAACGAGCTTGTTCTAAGAACGAGCTTGTTCTAAGAACTAGCTTGTTCTATGAACGAGCTTGTTCTAAGAACGAGCTAGTAATAAGAACGAGCTGGTTTTAAGAACGAGCTGGTTTTTAGAACGAGCTGGTTGTAAGAACGAGCTGGTTATAAGAACGAGCTGATTCTAAAAACGAGCTGATAATAAGCACGAGCTGGTTCTAAGAACGAGCTGATTCTAAAAATGAGCTGATTATAAGAAAGAGCCAGTTCTGAGAGCAAGCCGGTTCTAAGAACGAGCCGGTTCTTAGAACGTGCTGGTTTTAAGAACGAGCTGGTTCTTAGAACGTGCTGGTTTTGAGAACGAGCTGGTTCTAAGATCATGCTGATTCTAAGAACGAGCTGATTCTAAGAAGGGGCTGGTTCTAAGAACGAGCCGGTTTTAAGAACGACCTGGTTCTAAGAACGAGCCGGTTCTAAGAACAAGCCGGCTTTAAGAACAAGCTTGTTCTAAGTACGAGCTTGTTCTTAGAACCAGCTGGTTATTAGAACCAGCTGGTTATTAGAACGAGCTGTTTCTAAGAACGAGCTGGTTCTAAGAACGAGCTGATTCTAAGAACGAGCTGGTTCTGAGAACGGGCTGGTTCTAAAAACGAGCGGATCTAAGAATGAGCTGGTTATAAGAACGAGCTGGTTGTAAGAACGAGCTGATTGTAAGAACGAGCTGGTTGTAAGAACGAGCTGGTTATAAGAACGACTCGGTTTTAAGAACGACTCGGTTTTAAGAACGATCTGGTTTTAAGAATGCGCCGGTTCTACGAACAAGCCGGTTCTAAAAAGGAGCTGGTTTTAAAACGAGCCGGTTTTAAGGACAATACGGTTCTAAGGACGCGGTTTTAAGGACAATGCGGTTCTAAAAACAAGTCGATTCTAACAACAAGCCGATTCTAAGAACAATACGGTTGTGAGAACAATTCGGTTCTAAGAACGAGCTGGTTCTAAGAACGAGCTGGTTCTAAGAACGAGCTGGTTTTAAGAACGAGTTAGTTTTAAGAACGAGCTGGTTTTAAGAACGAGCTGGTTTTTAGAACGAGCTGGTTCTAAGAACGAGCCGGTTTTAAGAACGAGCCGGTTTTAAGAACGAACTGGTTCTAAGAACGAGCCAATTTTAAGAACGAGCTAGTTCTAAGAACGAGCTGGTTCTGAGAACGAGCTGGTTCTGAGAACGAGCTGGTTATAAGAACGACTCGGTTTTAAGAACGACTCGGTTTTAAGAACGACTCGGTTTTAAGAACGAGCTGGTTGTAAGAACGAGCTGGTTATAAGAACGACTCGACTCTAAGAACGACTCGGTTTTAAGAACGATCTGGTTTTAAGAATGCGCCGGTTCTAAGAACGAGCCGGTTCTAAAAAGGAACTGGTTTTAAAACGAGCCGGTTCTAAGGACAATGCGGTTCTAAGGACAATACGGTTCTAAAAACAAGTCGATTCTAAGAACAAGCCAATTCTAAGAACAATACGGTTGTAAGAACAATACGGTTCTAAGAACGAGCCGGTTTTTAGAACGAGCCGGTTCTAAAAACGAGCTGGTTCTAAGAACGAGCTAGTTCTAAAGACAATACGGTTCTAAGGACAATACGGTTTTAAGAACGGGCCGGTTCTAAGAACGAGCTGGTTCTAAGAACGAGCTGGTTTTAAGAACGAGTTAGTTTTAAGAACGAGCTGGTTTTAAGAACGAGCTGGTTTTTAGAACGATCTGGTTCTAAGAACGAGCCGGTTTTAAGAACGAGCCGGTTTTAAGAACGAGCTGGTTGTAAGAACGAGCCGGTTTTAAGAACGAGCCAGTTCTAGGAACGAGCTGGTTTTAAGAACGAGCCAGTTCTAGGAACGAGCTGGTGTTAAGAACGAGCCAATTCTAAGGACCATACGGTTCTAAGAACGGGCCGGTTCTAAGAACGGGCCGGTTTAAAGAACGGGCCGGTTCTAAGAACGGGCCGGTTCTAAGAACAAGCTAGTTATAAGAACGAGCTGGTTTTAAGAACGAGCTGGTTTTTAGAACGATCTGGTTCTGAGAACGAGTCGGTTTTAAGAACGAGCCGGTTTTAAGAACGAGCTGGTTGTAAGAACGAGCCAATTGTAAAAACGAGCTGGTTTTAAGAACGAGCCGGTTCTAAGAACGAGCCAGTTCTAGGAACGAGCTGGTGTTAAGAACGAGCCAATTCTAAGAACGGGCCGGTTCAAAGAACGGGCCGGTTCAAAGAACGGGCCGGTTCTAAGAACGGGCCGGTTTAAAGAACGGGCCGGTTCTAAGAACGGGCCGGTTTAAAGAACGGGCCGGTTCTAAGAACGGGCCGGTTCTAAGAACAAGCTAGTTATAAGAACGAGCTGGTTCTAAGAACAAGCTGGTTTTAAGAACGAGTTAGTTTTAAGAACGAGCTGGTTTTAAGAACGAGCTGGTTTTTAGAACGAGCTGGTTTTAAGAACGAGCCAATTTTAAGAACGAGCTGGTTATAAGAACGAGCTGGTTATAAGAACGAGCCGGTTCTAAGAACAAGCTGGTGTTAAGAACGAGCCAATTCTAAGGACCATACGGTTCTAAGAACGAGCCGGTTCTAAGAACGAGCCGGTTCTAAGAACGAGCCGGTTTAGGAACGAGCCGGTTCTAAGAGCGAGCCGGTTCTAAGAACAAGTCGGTTATAAGAACGAGCCGGTTTTAAGAACGAGCCGGTTTTAAGAACGAGCCGGTTTTAAGAACGGGCTGGTTCTAAGAACGAACCGGTTTTAAGACGAGCCGGTTTTAAGAACGAGCTGGTTCTAAAAACGGGCCGGTTTTAAGAACAAGCCGGTTCTAAGAACGAGCCAGTTCTTAAAACCATACGGTGTAAGAACGAGCCGATTCTAAGAACAGGCCGGTTTTAAAAAGGAGCTGGTTCTAAGAACGAGCTGGTTATAAGAACGAGCCAGTGGGGAGATAATATGGTTCTAAAAACGAGCCGGTTCTAAGAACGAGCTGGTTCTAAAAACGAGCTGGTTCTGAGAACGAGCTGGTTCTGAGAACGAGCTGGTTCTAAGAACGAGCTTGTTCTAAGAACGAGCTTGTTCTAGGAACGAGCTGGTTCTAAGAACGAGCTTGTTTTAAGAACGAGCTGGTTCTAAGAACGAGCTGGTTCCAAGAACGAGCTGATTCTAAGAACGAGCTGATTTTAAGCACGAGCTGGTTATAAGAACGAGCTGATTCTAAAAATGAGCTGATTTTAAGAACGAGCCGGTTTAAAGAACGACCTGGTTTTAAGAACGAACCGGTGTAAGAAAGAGCCAGTTCTGAGAGCAAGCCGGTTCTAAGAACGAGCCGGTTCTCAGAACGTGCTGGTTTTGAGAACAAGCTGGTTCTTAGAACGTGCTGGTTTTCAGAACGAGTTGGTTCTAAGAACAAGCTGATTCTAAGAACGAGCTGATTCTAAGAACGAGCTGGTTCTGAGAACGGGCTGGTTCTAAGAACGGGCTGGTTCTAAGAACGAGCTGGTGTTAAGAGAATGAGCTAGTTCTAATAACAGCTGGTTTTAAGAACGAGTTGGTTCTCAGGACAATACGGTTCTATGCACGAGCCGGTTCTAAGAACGACCTGGTTTTAAGAACGACCCGGTGTAAGAACGAGCCGGTCCTAAGGCCAATACGGTTCTAAGAAGGAGCAGGTTCTAAAAACGAGCCGGTTGTGAGAATGAGCTGGTTTTAAGAACGAGCCAGTTCTAAGGACAATACGGTTCTAAGGACAATACGGTTCTAAGAACGAGCCGGTTCTAAGAATGAGCTGGTTCTAAGAACGAGCCGGTTCTAAGAACGAGTCGGTTGTAAAAATGAGCCGCTTCTAAGGACAATACGGTTCTAAGGACAATACGGTTCTAAGAACGAGCCGGTTCTAAGAATGAGCCGGTTCTAAGAACGGGCCGGTTTCAAGAAAAAGCTGGTTCTATGAACGGGCTGGTTCTAAGATGAAGCCCGTTTTAAGAACGAGCTGGTTCCAAAAACGAGCTGATTCTAAGAACGAGCTGATTTTAAGCACGAGCTGGTTATAAGAACGAGCTGATTCTAAAAATGAGCTGATTTTAAGAACGAGCCGGTTTTAAGAACGAGCCGGTTCTAAGAATGAGCCGGTTCTAAGAACGAGCCGGTTCTAAGAATGACCCGGTTCTAAGAACGGGCCGGTTTTAAGAAAAAGCTGGTTCTATGAACGGGCTGGTTCTAAGATCGAGCTGATTTTAAGCACGAGCTGGTTATAAGAACGAGCTGATTCTAAAAATGAGCTGATTCTAAGAACAAGCTGATTTTAAGCACGAGCTGGTTATAAGAACGAGCTGATTCTAAAAATGAGCTGATTTTAAGCACGAGCCGGTTTTAAGAACGACCTGGTTTTAAGAACGAACCGGTGTAAGAAAGAGCCAGTTCTGTAAGCAAGCCGGTTCTAAGAATGAGCCGGTTTTAAGAACGACCTGGTTTTAAGAACGAACCGGTGTAAGAAAGAGCCAGTTCTGTAAGCAAGCCGGTTCTAAGAATGAGCCGGTTCTCAGAACGTGCTGGTTTTGAAAACAAGCTGGTTCTTAGAACGTGCTGGTTTTCAGAACGAGTTGGTTCTAAGAACAAGCTGATTCTAAGAACGAGCTGATTCTAAGAACAAGCTGATTCTAAAAACGAGCTGGTTCTGAGAACGGGCTAGTTCTAATAACAGCTGGTTTTAAGAACGAGTTGGTTCTAAGGACAATACGGTTCTATGCACGAGCCGGTTCTAAGAACGACCTGGTTTTAAGAACGACCCGGTGTAAGAACGAGCCGGTCCTAAGGCCAATACGGTTCTAAGAAGGAGCAGGTTCTAAAAACGAGCCGGTTGTGAGAATGAGCTGGTTCTAAGAACGAGCCAGTTCTAAGGACAATACGGTTCTAAGAACGAGCCGGTTGTAAGAATGAGCTGGTTCTAAGAACGAGCCGGTTGTAAGAATGAGCCGCTTCTAAGGACAATACAATTCTAAGGACAATACGGTTCTAAGAACGAGCCGGTTCTAAGAATGAGCTGGTTCTAAGAACGAGCCGGTTCTAAGAACAAGCCGGTTGTAAGAATGAGCCGGTTCTAAGAACGAGCCGGTTCTAAGAATGAGCCGGTTCTAAGAACGAGCCGGTTCTAAGAATGAGCCGGTTCTAAGAACGGGCCGGTTTCAAGAAAAAGCTGGTTCTATGAACGGGCTGGTTTTAAGATCGAGCCGGTTCTAAGAACGAGCTTGTTTTAAGAACGAGCTTGTTCTAAAAACGAACCGGTTTTAAGAATGAGCCGGTTCTAAGAACGAGCCGGTTTCAAGAAAAAGCTGGTTTTAAGAACGGGCTGGTTCTAAGAACGAGCCAGTTCTAAGAACGAGCTTGTTTTAAGAACGAGCTTGTTCTAAGGACGAGCTGGTTCTAAGAACGAGCTGGTTCTAAGAACGAGCTGGTTCTAAGAACGAGCTGGTTCTAAGAACGAGTTGGTTCTAAGGACAATACGATTCTATGCACGAGCCGGTTCTAAGAACGAGCTGGTTTTAAGAACGAGCCGGTGTAAGAACGAGCCGGTTCTAAGGCCAATACGGTTTTAAGAACGAGCCGGTTCTAAGAACGAGCCGGTCGTAAAAACGTGCTGGTTGTAAGAACGAATAGATTCTAAGAACGAGCTGGTTCTAAGGACAATACGGTTCTAAGAACAAGCCGGTTTTAAGAATGAGCTGGTTTTAAGAACGAGCCGGTTCTAAGAACGAGCCGGTTCTAAGAACGAGCTGGTTTTAAGAACGACCCGGTGTAAGAACGAGCCGGTCCTAAGGCCAATACGGTTCTAAGAAGGAGCAGGTTCTAGAAACGAGCCGGTTGTGAGAATGAGCTGGTTCTAAGAACGAGCCAGTTCTAAGGACAATACGGTTCTAAGGACAATACGGTTCTAAGAACGAGCCGGTTCTAAGAATGAGCTGGTTCTAAGAACGAGCCGGTTCTAAGAACGAGCCGGTTGTAAGAATGAGCCGCTTCTAAGGACAATACGGCTCTAAGAACGAGCCGGTTCTAAGAATGAGCTGATTTTAAGCACGAGCTGGTTATAAGAACGAGCTGATTCTAAAAATAAGCTGATTTTAAGAACGAGCCGGTTTTAAGAACGACCTGGTTCTAAGAACGAACCGGTGTAAGAAAGAGCCAGTTCTGAAAGCAAGCCGGTTCTAAGAATGAGCCGGTTCTCAGAACGTGCTGGTTTTGAGAACAAGCTGGTTCTTAGAACGTGCTGGTTTTCAGAACGAGTTGGTTCTAAGAACAAGCTGATTCTAAGAACGAGCTGATTCTAAGAACGAGCTGATTCTAAGAACGAGCTGGTTCTGAGAACGGGCTAGTTCTAATAACAGCTGGTTTTAAGAACGAGTTGGTTCTAAGGACAATACGGTTCTATGCACGAGCCGGTTCTAAGAACGACCTGGTTTTAAGAACGACCCGGTGTAAGAACGAGCCGGTCCTAAGGCCAATACGGTTCTAAGAAGGAGCAGGTTCTAAAAACGAGCCGGTTGTGAGAATGAGCTGGTTCTAAGAACGAGCCAGTTCTAAGGACAATACGGTTCTAAGGACAATACTGTTCTAAGAACGAGCCGGTTCTAAGAATAAGCTGGTTCTAAGAACGAGCCGGTTCTAAGAATGAGCTGGTTCTAAGAACGAGCCGGTTCTAAGAACGAGCCGGTTGTAAGAATGAGCCGCTTCTAAGGACAATACGGTTCTAAGGACAATACGGTTCTAAGAACGAGCCTGTTCTAAGAATGAGCCGGTTCTAAGAACGAGCCGGTTCTAAGAACGAGCCGGTTGTAAGAATGAGCCGCTTCTAAGGACAATACGGTTTTAAGGACAATACGGTTCTAAGAACGAGCCTGTTCTAAGAATGAGCCGGTTCTAAGAACGAGCCGGTTCTAAGAACGAGCCGGTTGTAAGAATGAGCCGGTTCTAAGAACGAGCCGGTTCTAAGAATGAGCCGGTTCTAAGAACGAGCCGGTTCCAAGAATGAGCCGGTTCTAAGAACGGGCCGGTTTCAAGAAAAAGCTGGTTCTATGAACGGGCTGGTTTTAAGATCGAGCCCGTTTTAAGAACGAGCCGGTTCTAAGAACGAGCTTGTTTTAAGAACGAGCTTGTTCTAAAAACGAGCTGGTTCTAAGAATGAGCCGGTTCTAAGAACGAGCCGGTTTCAAGAAAAAGCTGGTTCTAAGAACGGGCTGGTTCTAAGAACGAGCCGGTTCTAAGAACGAGCTTGTTTTAAGAACGAGCTTGTTCTAAGAACGAGCTGGTTCTAAGACGAGTTGGTTCTAAGGACAATACGATTCTATGCCAAAGCCGGTTCTGAGAACGAGCTGGTTTTAAGAACGAGCCGGTGTAAGAACGAGCCGGTTCTAAGGCCAATACGGTTTTAAGAACGAGCCGGTTCTAAGAACGAGCCGGTCGTAACAACGTGCTGGTTCTAAGAACGAATAGATTCTAAGAACGAGCTGGTTCTAAGGACAATACGGTTCTAAGAACAAGCCGGTTTTAAGAATGAGCTGGTTTTAAGAACGAGCCGGTTCTAAGAACGAGCCGGTTCTAAGAACGAGCTGGTTTTAAGAACGACCCGGTGTAAGAACGAGCCGGTCCTAAGGCCAATACGGTTCTAAGAAGGAGCAGGTTCTAGAAACGAGCCGGTTGTGAGAATGAGCTGGTTCTAAGAACGAGCCAGTTCTAAGGACAATACGGTTCTAAGGACAATACGGTTCTAAGAACGAGCCGGTTCTAAGAATGAGCTGGTTCTAAGAACGAGCCGGTTCTAAGAACGAGCCGGTTGTAAGAATGAGCCGCTTCTAAGGACAATACGGTTCTAAGGACAATACGGTTCTAAGAACGAGCCGGTTGTAAGAATGAGCCGGTTCTAAGAACGAGCCGGTTGTAAGAATGAGCCGGTTCTAAGAACGAGCCGGTTCTAAGAATGAGCTGGTTCTAAGAACGAGCCGGTTGTAAGAATGAGCCGGTTCTAAGAACGAGCCATTTCTAAGAATGAGCCGGTTCTAACAACGGGCCGGTTTCAAGAAAAAGCTGGTTCTAAGAACGGGCTGGTTCTAAGATCGAGCCCGTTTTAAGAACGAGCCGGTTCTTAGAACGAGCTTGTTTTAAGAACGAGCTTGTTCTAAAAACGAGCCGGTTTTAAGAATGAGCCGGTTTTAAGAACGAGCCGGTTTCAAGAAAAAGCTGGTTCTAAGAACGGGCTGGTTCTAAGATCGAGCCCGTTTTAAGAACGAGCCGGTTCTAAGAACGAGCTTGTTTTAAGAACGAGCTTGTTCTAAGAACGAGCTGGTTCTAAGGAACGAGCTGGTTCTAAGAACGAGTTGGTTCTAAGGACAATACGATTCTATGCACGAGCCGGTCTCAAGAACGAGCTGGTTTTAAAAACGAGCCGGTGTAAGAACGAGCCGGTTCTAAGGCCAATACGGTTTTTAGAACGAGCCGGTTCTAAGAACGAGCCGGTTGTAAAAACGTGCTGGTTCTAAGAACGAATAGATTTTAAGAACGAGCTGGTTCTAAGGACAATACGGTTCTAAGAACAAGCCGGTTTTAAGAATGAGCTGGTTTTAAGAACGAGCCGGTTCTAAGAACGAGCCGGTTCTAAAAACGAGCTGGTTTTAAGAACGACCCGATGTAAGAACGAGCCGGTCCTAAGGCCAATACGGTTCTAAGAAGGAACAGGTTCTAAAAACGAGCCGGTTGTGAGAATGAGCTGGTTCTAAGAACGAGGCAGTTCTAAGGATAATACGGTTCTAAGAACGAGCCGGTTCTAAGAATGAGCTGGTTCTAAGAACGAGTCGGTTTTAAGAACGAGCCGGTTGTAAGAATGAGCCGCTTCTAAGGACAATACGGTTCTAAGGACAATACGGTTCTAAGAACGAGCCGGTTCTAAGAATGAGCTGGTTCTAAGAACGAGCCGGGTGTAAGAATGAGCCGGTTCTAAGAACGAGCCGGTTCTAAGAATGAGCCGGTTCTAAGAACGGGCCGGTTTTAAGAAAAAGCTGGTTCTAAGAACGGGCTGATTCTAAGATCGAGCCCGTTTTTAAGAACGAACCGGTTTTAAGAACGAGCTTGTTTTAAGAACGAGCTTGTTCTAAAAACAAGCCGGTTCTAAGAATGAGCCGGTTCCAAGAACGAGCCGATTTCAAGAAA
>QVRM01001763.1:0-35872 GCA_003439945.1 Dermanyssus gallinae | reverse complement strand
AAAGATGCTCCGGACAGCGAAGGACCGGCAAAAATGCTGCTTGATTTATGCACAAAGCTTAGAACGATCCCGCTCTAGTCTTTACTTAGAATTCTTTCTTGGATTCTGCTGATGAGCAAATATGGGAAACAGATAAGCAGTTGCGTATGCAGCCTCAGAGAAACAACCATGGCTGCCTGGCAGGACAGTTGGAGCGCTCGGAGTAGGGGCAATAGATCAAGGCACTCATACCAGATCTCCAAGTCTGGTACGGCTGCAGCTACGGGGAGCTCTCGAACCGCGCCACCCAGGTGCTCACTGGGAGTTCCAGTCTACAGGATCCGGAAGGCAGAGTAGGATACGTGTGTCATTTGGCCCTCGAAGGATGTGGACCAAACCGCCTGTCGCTGTACAGTTTAGAACGAGCCAGGGCTGTGGTGTTAAATGAGGTGGTGGCGCACCTGGTGGTCTAGGATAGGGGTTGGAGGAAAGAAGGGGTAGCGCTTGATTATATCACGAGGCTGAAAATAACTTAAAACGGGACCCGCAATTCTGAGCTAGCGGGGTGAGAACGACTACGGGTTTAATGAGTTTGTAAGTCCTACACTATTTGTTGACGCTTGTGCATTATGCATTTCCAAAACTTCCCATTAAAAAAAAACTCCAGTCCGCCTTGTATTTTGAGAACTAATTGAAGTTGGAATGCACTAAAGTCATCTCATCTGACGCTTGATTCATCCGTTGGACTTATGCTTACTCAGCTCGGATATCTGTCTAGATGACAAAGGCGGCCACGCTGCTTGATTTAATGGTTGCTAATTGCCTGTTAAGTTCATCAGCAATAGCCTGCCCTGAACTTGAAACAGAACTATCAGTGACCTTTTAAGGCAGAGCAGAATTATTTTTAGTTTTTATAGACGTAAAAAAATTCCTCGCGAGTCGCGCCGGGTATCTCCAGAGAGTATTGCAGTAGTCGGCTTTCGACCCGTTTGAGCCTTCCTCTCGGTGCCAAGTATAGAGCTTGTTGATGTTGTGCTTAACCACAAGGCAAGTGCCCTGTTATTACTCTTGGTACTCCGAGTCTATCGCAACGAATTAGGAAGTTATTTTTAGTTCGCTTACAAAGTGCTGCACAGTGGTGAGACATCAAATAATTTTTGGAATAGCTAACCAGATTGCTGGCAGGTAGCACGGAGGTGCACGACTACAACATCGTAACGACACAGACCAGTACCCTCTGAGAGAGCAAAGAATTTAGAGATCTTAGTGACGCCAGGTGAAGTAGCACCTGCAACATAAACGGATGGTTAATGCAGTGAAACTGCCGCAACGTCAAGGCAGACGACAAAGCAAGTCTTTTTGCTTCCACGAGTCGGTCATGCGCTGCCATAAGTAAACCAAGGCGAGGTCTGTTAGTCGGCCCTTAGGAAGGCCCAATTGGTTCGTCGAAAAGAAATGATTCGACTCAAAATGCTGACCTAATCATACCAATACCAGCTTTTCAAAAACCTAAGAGGTGTAATCAACAAATCAACACCCAATTTGCTAGAATAGTTCTACAAGCCAGCTGTACTCGCTGTTTGCGGGCCCCAACAAACACCAAAGGTAACGGTCATAGGGCGCACCAGCAAAAAGATAAATCGATGTGTGCGAGTGTGTAGCTTCCGCGACGACAAATGGTTTGATCGCCTTGATTAGTAAGATAGAGAGTACCAATAAACAGTGTATCTTAGGTGTATTGGTTTTATGTACGATGTATTTCATAAGTACCTGCCAAGAATAGACAAGCCCTCGTCTATGATCGTGGCAGCAGTGAGGTGCTCTGCCGCGAGGAGACTGTTAATGAGGAAAGCAAGTGCCAAAATCGGGTATAAGGAGTATTTGGACAAGACGGACAACGGGCACAAAATTCGTTTCGATGCAGTGGACTAAGAAGCCATGAACAGACTACCCTGAAGTTCTCCAAGTCAGTTTCAAGCGATCAGCGTTAAGATACGTTATGCTAAAGTAACTAGCCAGAGGTGTATAACAACACTCAAGCAATGGTCAGTGTGAACTCTGCTGCTGTGCGTGACGTAGTTGCGTGACGTACGTGCCGCAAAACTCACGGTAACTACCACTAACCTACATCTGATATTAACTGCCTTTGTACCAAGTAATAGGCGCTGAGACTCTAATGAGTGTATGCAAGAACTTTTATCATCACCACTAATCTTATAATGCTCGTAACGTAATAAGAGATCAAAAAGTTTCCTTTGGCACTTGGCACCATGTTGCAGCATTTACACGAGCGCTCGAGCAACATGGACAAGTGTATATAGTAATATTAACTAACAACTAGGTCGATAGGTGCATGTGTGCAAACTCTGTGAGCTCTTCACTAATACATTGTGAATCTTGCCTAAATCCTGAAATGTTGACTACAAGACCCCCATCCAGAACAAGCTCGACCAACGTCACTTGGTCATGCCCTGATCTTTCAAAGCGTTACCAAGGACGGATCGAGTTACTGCCGCAATGTTGAACTCTTATGTGATAAGCTGACAATAGCCACCCAGAAACGATAGCAATCATAGTAGCAAAGTCTCCTCTATACGACGGGGAGGCTTGTGAAACATCAATCCAAAAGAGAACCCAGTGATAGGAAACGCTGAACGACCGAAAGGAATTTGATTAGAGAACAACGCCTACTTTGAAAACATGTAGTACAAATGTATTTGTGAACGATTCATTGCGTATTGGCAATTGACTATACTCAGTCAAGCTATCGTTTTTTGTGTTTTACTGGGTGCGGTGCCGGAGATCAGATAACTCGGATGTTTTGAGATCAATTTATCAATGCTCTGTAGAGGGGTTGAATTTCGCGCACCGGGAAACCATAAAACACGTAGCTTTTCGATAGATTTGTTTTCATAATAGCCTTTTTGCAAAGTATGCATAGTACAGCGTTAAGCTGTTTTATTGGGCCTATGCTTGTTCACTGAAATGCCCAACACGGCCGTAGGCAACCGCAAAAACGAAATTGGTAGAGCCACGTTTGCTTGCACCACTGGTGTTCGAATTGTCTCAGATTGAAATGTAAAGAAAACTTTGTATACTACTATAGCAAACTGATAAAAAGTAAAAGCGATAGGTATAGATATACAAAAAATAACAATAATCAACTGTTTTCTAAAAGTTCTTCCATCTGAGCGCAGTGTGATGGTAAGGAGTCTTGCTGCCAATTCAGTTGTCGTTTCTCGCCGCTGCAGTTTCGAAATCGTGCCGCTTTTGTCAGCTGAAAGATTGGACAGCTTTCGAGGTTCTCGCAATGCTGTATTTCGTTGCTTTTGACCTTGGCACGAGAAGACAGTAAAGACTATTGCCCTTACACAAGCTTCCTTTCATAACGCCATTCAGTGTCTGCCGTTCTCCCTGCCATTTCTACTCTGGCGGGCGCCCGTGCCTACCGTAGCCAAGCAAATGTTTGCTGGATTCTTTTAATATGAAAGAAAGTTAGAGATTCAGGGTTTTTTTTCTATATTAGTACTGTTTTTTTTTCTATATTAGTACGATACCTCTAATGAAATCCAAGAACAGCACTCTTCTATAGATTACTCGCATGTAGCTAACTATCTACGTTCCTGTACTTGCGCAGCAAATTTCATGTGCAATACCTATCTAATAACTTACAATGTAAGCAGACACATAACTTCATCGATATAAACCTAACAAGGGTAAAGGTCAAAGTTTAACGAGGACAAAAGCTACCCGGAAAAGACAAACGGCATAAAATTTGAGGGCTGTCAACTTTATTCATCACTTCTCTCATCTAGGTATCATTGTTTTGTCATGGGGCACGAATCTTACTAGACATATTAACAAATATAACTGTAGTTTTTTTGGCATATCGTACCTGCAGCTTTAATTTGTTTAGTTGTTCCGTATGGTTAATGCCGTGTACGATTTTTTCATGACAACGGACTTCTAATCCACTCCGGCATTTACCTTGTATTAAATTGGGAACCATGAAAAAAAATTAATGAGCGGCCGGTTTAGGTCCCGGACCCAATTTTTCCGAATCCAAGGCAAATGCAGCTTTGCCACGATAAAATCACCTCGCTGCAGTTTGATTAATTGTAGTGATTGCACCGACGACTGTCAATGCCATGCAGGTGATTCTAGTCGAATGTTTTTTTGGATATGACTAACTGGAAAATGCGGAACGCACACACGGCTACACGTTAGGATTGTCTTTAACTGCAAATGTGGGCCGGTAGTGTGGGGGCTCCAACCCACTAAAACCCAGTCTTGTCCCTCCTAGTAGGAAAGTGCTGTTAGCATTACTACAAACTACTAAGGGAGTGTATAGCCTGGTTGACTGGTTGCCCCGGCCCCACATAGCCAGGGAGGGCGTCAACCTTCACACGCGGGGTAACCCACTCTTCTTCAGTTAGAACACACCTGATGACAGCCGCGATGGTGCACCAGTTATCAAGTAAAGTTTTCATCTTTCTGACTCGAGAAAGAAAGCTACGTGAAATCGAAGGAGCACAGCTGTGGCAAGCTGTGCAGAAGTCGGCGCAGGGGCTCCTAGGCGGGCAAAATAAGGCAGTATGTTCTGGTGTGTCGTTCACCGCAATGCTACTATGAAGACATATCGGGTTGACTGCCTTGGCCAATTCTGTGGATGTAGGAGCGGAACTCTATATGTGCTGTGAGCACTCGTGTGGTTTCGTAGTCTACTTTCCCTCCAGGGCGCCCAAGCCATGGAAGCAAAGTAGACTACTATGCCTATTTGTTTGGGCGGAGGGGATTTGTTCGCGCCGCGGGGCGTTCGCTCTGGATACTATTCCACTTCTCTTGCCTGCGGTCTAGTGGCGGCCTAGCGCTCGACGTCCTTGCCTTGTGTCGAATCTTCCCCAGCGTCGACGCCGTTTCTTGGCCTTAAGATCCCATGGTACTGTGCCAGCCAGCAACAGAGCCGCTTCCGTGCTCACCGTCCGATACGCGCTGATGAATACGCAGGACAGGCACCCGCTGCGCTCTCTGAGGCATGCATCTCCGTAAAGCGGTTGCCAGTGTGGCCCTCGGCCAGACTGGAGGGCCGTATAAGACGATAGACTCTGCTACTGAAATCAGACGACGGCGCCTGCACTGGCGCGGACCGTAGGATTTAGGCATTAGACGAGCGAGGTTGTTAGCCGTATTGAGGGCCTTCCCCCATGCATGCTGCGTGAGAGAATGCCCCTTAAGGCTTCCCTCAAAAACGACTTCGAGGTATCGGACGGGGTTGGATACGCTAATGACCTGCCCTTCAAGCGCGATCTGCAATGGCCTGCAGCACTTGCATCCAAAAGTATTGCTTTACTCTTTCCCGGCGCGAAGGTCAGCCCTGTTGACTTCGTCCAGAAGGCCACGTCCTCAAGGACTTCGTTTGTTGCCGCTGGCGCCCGTCAGCCGATCTAGCCTAGATAAGAGTAAGAAAATCGTCCGCGAATGCAAAAAGCTCGAGTCCAGGTGGGAAGGCCTTATAGTCGGAGCATTTCGTCATGTCACGTTCCAGAGCAGCGGTCCGAGGATAAAGCCCTGCGGCACTTCAGCCGTTATACTAAATTCAAAGCCTTGGCACGTAATAGTTTGTTCGTCACTACATTTCGATCTAGCCTCACCTAACGCAGACTTTCCTACAAGCACTGGATCAAGCATTGGAGTTCTGCAAGTAACATGCAACCAGTCTAAGCCGAATAGTTCACTTATTAGCAGAAACGACGCTATTTGTATTTGTGAAAGGAGATCCATCATATGTGCAAGTATAAAATGTACGGGGATGGACTGTAGGATTTTTCGCTTTCAGAGTGTTCTAATGTAATTACTTTGAACAAACGACAACAGAAAGAAGAATAATCTGTAGTCCACAGCAGTTTGGTCTCTAAACCCAACATTGCTCAATCAAATATTTATTATATTACTAATATCGTCAGTGAGATTACTGTTTCTATTATTCTATTATTGCTAATATTATCAGTCATATTACACTTATTAGCGGGATATTCCGGTTTTTAAGGAAAGGATTACCTTTATCTTAATTTTCTAAGTAAGGTGGCTCATGCCTATCATTTGAAAACGCGGTTTCAGCCTCAGCAAGATGACTGCCAGAATAGGCTATAAATAGTCATAACTAAATGATGTGAAAAAACACAAAAACTGGGAGCACAGATGTTGCGATAATAACATGGTGTTTTCTTTTCGTCCTAATATTAACTAAAAATGGCCTTTATTCGAGCTGTACTTGTGTCTTCTGCAATTGAACGCTAGGTCCATAATACTGTGAGACGACGTCTTTTAATTTACCCTACGGACAGCTTTTATGCAACCCGTTTTGTCACTTTTCTAGCGTCACTGGAGACTAGGAAAAAGAATATTGGAATTATATCAACAGCTGTAAACTTTAATTGATCATCCGTTAAGCATATAAGCTTGCTTAATGTTAGCGCTATATTTTACACAATACAGTTTAATTTTATGCCTCTTCAGGATTTAACCTAGATGTTATACGTTTAAGCATGTTTTGCCTGGCGTATTTGATCTTATAGCCCTTCGTCCTTCTCGCTACTAATACCAACAAATGAGTGCTATATACTTGTTAAGCATCTAATCTTACAATCAGGTAGCAGCGCAAATACCTAAGTGCTTATATATTTGTTACGCATCTAACCTTGCAATCAGTGTAAAGTAAAGCTGTGCTTACGCTAATAAAAACAACCCTTTATGTGCGCGTTACACCCTTCACGTTAATGAGAGAAAACAGTATCGCTATGTCAGGCCATACAATGCGCTTGCCCTTTAAGGATTCAAAGGTTGATTACCAAAACTAAAACTTCAATTTTATGTGTGGCGAAAGATGGATCTTCGCGGCGCTAGCCTTAAATCGTTTTAGTAGTTAAGAGACTGAAACTTCTTCGTACGCAGCAAGGCACGATAGCATTCATGTTTTGAATTGTGTTGTATTGCGGCCGAGATTGTGAACAGGAAGCATAGAACATTCTGCTATTCGCCGCGGACACCATTTGGCAACGGAAAGCAAGCGGGACTGATTTACTAAGGAAATAACATCTTCACGGTACTGGTACCCGTACCCTCCTGATGCGCTTTATTTAACGGATGTTCTAAGGCAGACAAATTCATGAGAGAAAGTGACTCTGGCATAGACCCGATAGAAAAAGGGGGGAGGTCACATAAGCTGAGGCGAGAAGGCAAGATTGTAGTAAAGGGTTCTGTGTATGACCTATTTTCGAATCTAATAGCAACGGATTGAGAGCACTGGTGGAGGAAGGGGATAATTGTAAGTGAACAGCTTGGTTTGAACAGAAGTAAATTAAAGCTCGTAGCGTTAGTGGCGCGAAACTGGGGAAGTTTAACGTGCGCGGTCCAGTATGCATTGTATTTGTAGAGCTCAATGCCACCTTTGATCTGGCACCAACATATAATATTTTAGAGAAACTAAGCAAGAAATCTATCGAAGGCTCTGCTGCGTTTAATAATGAATATTCTACGAAGAATAGGTTTTTGATTGACAATGGCGTTGAAATCGAAGCTAGTGAGAGATGACCGGATAAGAGACTAGTCAAAAATACTGATATACGTGGGGATAATATATTATTTTTGAAGACAGCTTTTCTCATGGGTCAAACTGGCTTTTAAAAACGATGCCGGGCTTCATAAATTGTAACAAATGAAAGTAAATTAAATTCGCTCAATTTACAAGAGGCGGGCGAAGGGTGGCCAACGATGATTGCCCTGAAATTGGCAAACGCTCATGACCAAAGAAGAAGAACTTGGATTATTCTATAAAGTGGTTACAGGAGACGAGTTATTATGTGTATATGGTTGCGACATCAAGAAAAGCCAAATCCTTCCGGTGCTGCTCCAAAGAGAAAGTCGATCGAAAATATTTAGACAGAACATCACTGTTCTTTTGACCGTTTTGTAGAGAATTCATTTTGAACGAACGTTTGCTATCTGCTTCAACGGTCAAGGAAAAGTACTGTCGCCAAATGTTAACAGGATCGTGTGAGAACGTCCGATGCAAAAGGCCTAAACTCTGGGTCATCAACTCTTAGATTCTTCACAACGACGACGCATCGGCGCATTTATCATTTAAGTTTATTATTTTTATCATCGGCGCATATATCATTTAAGTTTTATTATTTATTTTTTGTATTTCCAGAACACAAGCAAAGCAATTATAATAAAAAAAAGAAGGAACAACGTGTTGGGAATATAGAGGAGATAAAGAAAGGTTCGTGGAAGCAACTTAACTCGATTGTGAAATACGCGTTTATCATATGCTTCAACAAGTGGGAAACAAGGCGACACACGTGGATTGCAGCAGTTGGGAACTATTTGAAGGGAACAAAAACACCTTGGAAAATTATGTACCAGAACATTTTGCCGTAGAACTGGAACTGTACTAACCGGTAGAAGTGGAACTGAAGTGTTCATATGCGCTGTCGAAGGTGTCAGCCAACGATCAAATCGTGCCCCCTTACGTGACCTGCTGTCTTGTTGGACGCAAAATTATGATCAAGCCCATGTAACAGATCTATAATACTAACATGGGGGCCCACCGAGGGCGGTGGCAACGGTGGACAAGAACAAAAACGATGCTGTCAGAGAATCTATTAAAATAAAGGTTTCGGGCTGACCCTCAGCCAAGATTTAACGTCCACAAAACTGTTTTTTACATTGCTTTTTCATAGATGGACCCCCATAAGTACATATGTGGGGCAAGGGTAGGGCTCGAACCCGCGCATCTCTACGTGTCTCCTCCGGTTGCGAAGCGCAGACTTAATCCACCACGCCACCGGGCTCGACGCTGTCAGAGAATCTAGAGAAGGTCAACTGGGGGATGCGTGGTATTGCAGGTGGCCGGACAAAGCTCGCCGTAAAACGTTTATCATCCGCTGACCATCTAGAACGCTGAACGTTCGCTGTTCGTCCGCTTCTTTTCTCCATCATTCTTTTTTTCGCCCCTTGCTCGTTCATGGTTGCTAGTTCTTCTCCTGTCCGTCTTCCGGAGGGAGTTTTCCTTCTGGTTTTGCGCCTATACTTGGTAAGCGTTAGAACGCAAGCGATACATCGTGAGTACAGTAAGGGATTGATCGAACGTTGTCCGACTTACTTATCTATACTAATCGATTCGAATGGAGGGAGGACGACGGTCTGTGGGAAATAGAAAAAAGATCGCACGCCATTCAAATAAATCTCCAGCCGCGCAGCGCGAGCAGCATCGTCATCACCAGGAATTGCACCACCATCGTTGGTGGTGCAATTCCTGGTGCAAATCCGTCGTTCAATCCTCACTTGTTTGTGAGGATCGAACGACGGATAGAAGCAAACCGTGTGCATTCAAAAAAAAAAAGGAAAAGTATGAACGGATATGCAACCTAGGCATGCAGGATAGTTAGCACAAAATTGCAAGGTGAAAGGTAGAAGAAACTAGTATAAAGAAGATATAGTGTAGAAGGCGAACTTAGGGGCAAACAAGAACACATTGAAGATATAGAAGATGCAGAAATAGACAAAGAGACGCATAACGGAAATCAGTACGGTTGGCGTTTCCTCTCTATTTAGCTGATAACGTAGCTCTCCCGTCCACCCACCCATCAAAATGCAAACGTTAATTCTAATTTGCTCTATACTAGTCCATCGTGCAGTGGATGTTTGGCAGCAAACGACTGACCAGTGCAAGCTTAATGTAAGGTGAGTGTTTACATGAACACTACAGGTGGGTGTACACAACGATAAACAGAGCAGTTGTTTTTAGAAAGACAGTGAAACGGCCGAAGAACGAAGCCAAGAAGCTAAACACATAACCGGAGAATAAGAATTATTATAAATGTATGCATGCATATGTGTATATGAGTGCAGTAACGTCTTATTGTTTTAAATCAAATCTTCGTAACAGCGGAGTCGATTGAAGCTTTTCTTCCAAAATTATGTTCCAGAGGTTCGATTATTTTTCCTTGACCCCTATTCCCTGCTCGCTTGCTATTATTGATGCATCACACAACACTAAAAAACGCTGACAACCGAACAACGTTTTTTTTTCGCTTCGACCTTAACCCTGAGGGTGCTCCTCGCTCCCTGCTCCGCCCGAGTGGTAGCCTCCGGTTTGGCTCCGGTCTTACCCAACACTTCCTGGAGCCGCCGGTCGCACCCCTCTCCCAACGAAAGCCTAAAATGACAAGAACAATCACATAACACTAAAAACTCCGCCGATGACAACCGATCAACGGCTCGCCCTCTGTCTCAGACCGCATATGTTTGCACCCAGTGTGGTCGTTATGTAAGCATCTTTGAGGGAGGTAAAGTCTACGTCACTTACTTAATAATTCTCCGACCAGATAATCGAATACTTTTCCAGCAGACACTGGCCTTTAATCTGATCCGAATTTATGATTACGGGTTTTGATACGTGTTCGCAGAAATTTGAGATTTGGGAGAGTCATACCCGTGGAGCAAGGGCACACACCACAGCTTTGAGTAAGCCCAATTCCAGACTTGACCTCACCAGCTGGAACCATCTCATGACGCTGCTTTGCTGATGTTTGCCTTACCTCGTTAAAGGGTTTAAAAAATGGCCCTGACTAAACTGATTAAGCATATGCTAGATTTTAACTTCTTCCACATGGTGTTGGCTGTTAGGATAGACACCCGCATCTGTAAGCCTCCCTTGTGTATATCGCGTGGTGAACTGGTCGGATCTACACCCGCTAAACTGCCTAAAGAGACACTCTCGGCAGACTCAAAAGAGAGCCGGAGCTCAAGGGAATAGTGAGAAGAGCACTAGGAAGAGCAGAAATACCATCCACACTCGAGCCCAAATGAGTGGAAGCAACTCGGCGGGGGTTTGCCATTTGTTTATGACCACACACAAAGAACCATGTTTGGGAAGCACATATCTCATACACGGTAGCATTATCACGTCATCGTCACGGCGTCTTCGAATGTGGATGGGTCGCAGAACACATATGGAAATGCGAAGAAAATATCGTCCTTTTAAGTGCGTTTTATTGACAACATGTACGATGACCATGACTTACCTATTACGTAAGGCTAATGTCCGTGTTCGGTTTTATCTCGAGCTGTCAAAGAGCTGTCATTTCGTCTCTATAGCATTGGACATAGTAGATCCTAAAAATCTCGGTACTTTTAAGATAGTCACAAAGCGTACGAATGATTTTATGAGCGACCGACGCGCAGCAATGGTTACGAGGCAGATAACATCATTGACGGTTTGTAAAAAAAAAAGCTTCTATTATAGGCCGACTGAAATTAACTGATAACTGTACTGAAAACAGTGAAAGCATTTATTCATCACAATAACTAGAATTATACGTTACTAATAAAAATATTATTAAACTTTTATTATTAAAGTAAAGTTTTCGGGCTGACCCTCAGCCAAGATTTAACGTCCACGGAACTGTTTTTCACATTGCTTCGTAGACGGACCCCCATAAATACAAATGTGCAACGGCGGGGCTCGAACCCGCGCACCTATATGCCTCCTCCGGTTGCGAGGCGGAGACTTAATCCACCACGCCACCGGGATCGACAAAAAACTTTTATTATTACTATTCTCTTAAATATTGTCAGTAGTGTTCTGTTTGTTTGTTCCATTCATAATATTCCGACTCCTGCAATGTTAATGGCAACAAATGGTCATATTTCATGATATATATGTCGTGTCTGTAAGTCATTGTCCTTTTTACATACAGTTTAGCTTTACATACAGTAGAAACGATAGAAGAGCTTACACTTAAGTCCGAGGAAATGCAGTCGACGTTCGTGAATGCGCAAGAGACGTCAACGTGCTAATCTCAAGGAGTAACTCAAGCTCATAAAGTTGCTGCCGTCTCTAGTATAAATACAGGCCAGGTTGCGCCAGTCGGTTTGAAAGCAACTAGTATTGATCCTAAGTCTTTGTTTGCAACCGTCTAGAGGCAGGGTTTAAGACACACAGGGTTTGAACCAGATAAACTAACCGACCGCTAATGGATAGCGGTCGAGAACCGCACGACGGAGCTAATGATGATGAACGGCTACATCTCTTCGTCCCCGTCCCCGATGTATCAAGACCCACCGCACAGCCGGCTCGGACCACTGTTCCACTGCCCCGATAGTTACTAAACAATGAATGTCTCATTCTACTTCTGCGTAAATTAGCTTATCGTGCCTCCCGGGGGTTTCGAACACGCGGGGGGGGCTGTAGTTGTCGTCTGTTGACAGAAGGCACGTGTCGCTCGCGGACTGCTTATCTGCCTGCCTGCCTAGAGGGAGTCTATTGCAGAATACTTCGACTTTATGGTTAGGGCACTGGGCCGGGTCACTCAGCCCCTCGATCGTGCTTTCAGGGACGAGACGTCCCTTCAGGGAGATGGCTACCTGACTCCAGTCTGCACCAGTCTGTTGTTCCGCTGCACTTTGCTAATAGCAGCAAGCAACTGAGGGATAACTGCACGAGAGACTGGAAGCTACGAGGATAGTGAGAGCGAAGAGAGAGTGGGCGCGAAAGATGCGAAAGCCACCACCGGAGAACGTGTGGCTGGACAATAATCTCCAGGGAGCCAATTTAGATGGCATGTCTTCTTCTAGTTCTCGTCGCTCTTCGTCGTGCACGACGGAGATGACCAGACCACAAATCCACTCCCTTTGTAGGACTGCAGTTCACGGTCACCTACGTGCTCTCGGCCCTTGGCGCCTATGGTGCCGCGCCCTCGGAACACGGAGCTCTTCCGTTCGTCAGTTTTCAGGCTAGATGCACGTCACTGAAACGATAGGATCATCAGCGCATGCTTTTGGTTCTTATCGATCTTCTTGTATTTGCCCACCTGTCTATAACCCACATCGCGACAAATTGCCGACTCGGATTGGGCTAAACAACATTAGACTACAAGATGATCTTTTTGACGAATAGTGAAAGGGGGAGTTGCAGCAAGTAACCACGTTGATAACGCGCTGTATTTTGCAGTCGGTTAGTAGCTTATTGGCTCCATTATAGTTCGATATATTTGGATAAGAGCTGCTTAGTTACTTTTTGGCTGCAGCCACGCGAGGGATTTTCCCCCCTCCGCTTCTACTTTTTAAATGAGAGTCAAGCCATTGGTGGTGCTGACTCTTGTTTAAGGAAGTTATAGCTTTAGCAGAAACATCTTCTTTCTGAAGAGAAACGCTTTTTAAAATAT
This sequence comes from Dermanyssus gallinae, assembly GCA_003439945.1. Taxonomy (NCBI): domain Eukaryota; kingdom Metazoa; phylum Arthropoda; class Arachnida; order Mesostigmata; family Dermanyssidae; genus Dermanyssus; species Dermanyssus gallinae. The sequence goes on along the minus strand of QVRM01001763.1, from coordinate 22,664 downwards.
TAGCTAAGTTTGGTGCAATTAGGCCCGAAATCAAGCATTAGCTCTTGTCCAGGGAGGACTACTTAGCACTATCGTCAACAAAGCGTCTTGTATAGAATAATAGCTCGCACACCGGTGTTGTTTCCTACAACTGATGGCAATTGTGATTAATCGCTCCTTTGTAGAAAAAACTTCTAGAACAAGAGAAGTGCCTAGGTTGACGTGCGTCACGACATGTGTTTCGTTGGTTCAATCGACTTCACTGTGTTATTAATTATTAAGTCAGTACACCATACATCTCTGCAAAGTAATGGCTAACGCTGCGTCTACGGTCTACGGCGTTGAGGGGCACATAAAGAACCTACAGGCAGATGGTCTCGGCCGTACGTCAGTAAAGCTCCCATTGGTGTTTGGGCTATGGGATGAGCTGTTGTATCTTTTCTACGATTGCTAGTGCAACAAAATAACAGGCTCATATGCCGGCTTGTTTTGTATTGAGGTAATGTATGGCGCGCGTGTAGGTGCTACAGAGAGCGCCGACACACAGACCCAACAATGGTCCTGCTGCCGCTGCTGTTGTTGTTTATTATTTTGTTTTTCCACCTGCCTTTGACCCAAAAGGCCGAAGTCCCGCCGCAAGATCTATGACGTTGGGGGACAACAAACAATGTGACATGCAAGGCAAACAACTCGAGACCTAAACACATTGTGACAACTAATATGTACGTGAACTGTACACACTCTGACCAGAGGACTTAGTCTATTGAACTTAGACTAGCCGAGTACGTAAGGAATGAAAACACGATCGCCTGCTGTCACCTGTAGAGTGGCTTGCTGACTCTCCGCGTCAGCTGTATTTATTGCCTCTCAGATTGTTCTCGAATGTGGTAGAATCTATTCGGTCCGAGTAGACGCTTCTATCGAGTCCTCTAGACGTTTCTCGTACCTACTCGTACCTACTCTTTCCACTGCACGTCCGCCAGCACGTGGCGCCGAGCCGACAGCCGTGTGTCTAACTAAACATGCATAGACACAACAGTGTAGCGTCGAGCCGACAGCTGTGTCTACCTGAATATGCCTAGACACAACAGTCCCCCACGCTAACTATGAAATATGTAATAAATGTATGTATGCTTAGAGCTACGTACGACGACGGCTTTGTCCGGCCATCTCTCGATAATTGATCCTTGTTCTGAGTCGCAGAACTATAAGCTCTTGTAGGGGTATTGACGTAATCGGCTCCACTGGCGTAGCTGGCTTCGTAGAAAATTCCTGCTCCACATTTTAAAATTATGTCGGTGCTGGAGAAGACTTCGGCGTAGCGATAAAGGATGGTCTCGCTACGGCAACGCCTGAATGCTTTGGCAGTTCGCCGCCGTGGTCGACCGTACCATCGAAGTGCATGTGCAGTGTATGGCACGTTTCCTTATCCACGTTCGTCGTTTGAACTTGATCGAAATGTCTCTTTACCGTGCCGAGCTCGGTTGACTGCACTAGCATGTGTTTTTTTCCGAGTATCTTCACGACACGAGATAGACACCACTTGTTTCTTTTCCGGTAGTCTCGAACTGCCACAGACTCCCCCACGCTGAATCGAGAAACCGTCTCTGCCGGCTTCGCTGGTATCTGTTGCTTCTCTTTCAGCTGGGATATGCGAATTTGTCGGCCGAGGAATATGGATGCACGGGTACTTCCTGTAGCTTTCGAATGCTGATTCTCGAAACGCTGAAGTGGATTGAACTCCCCGGGTTTCTTTTCCGGTGATCCAACTTTCGTAAGGTATTTCATCTCTATTGCCTGTAGCTCCTTCGTACCGTTCTCGGCGAGTGCGTAAGGTATTTTCCTGGGCTTGTACACTGGCTTCGGCTGATCCTTGAACTGGACTGTAAGTGCGTGTACTGCCGGTAGTGTACCAATGCCTGGCGGAGTGAGCCTGGGGTATGCGGAAAGTAAATCACTAGCTTCGCTTTCAACTCGATGAACTTCGAGGTGCCCCCATCTCAGCGCCTTCATCCAATCGCGACCGAATAACATTGGAAATTGGGGATCGTTGACCAGGTACAGCCGCAATAATTTTGTAATGTTGCGGTACTTCACGTGAACTTCCACGAAAGAGTGTGGTTTCACTTCACTGCCATTCGCCACTTTTAACGTAATGTCTGGCTCATGGTGTATGCATTTTGGCAAAACAGCCGAGAAACGTGAAAGAGGCATCACAGTGGCTCCACAGCCGCTGTCCACTTCCATTGTAGCATTGGTACCCTCGATCTCGACTGTTACGAGTAACGGGTCGATATCGGGTCTCACTGTTCGAATTGTATGTACTGGCTTTACAAAGTTCATACCTGAAGTCTTCTTTAAGGTTGGTTCAACTTGTACGGCGAAGACTCCATTCTTCTTATTTTTGAAATTGTTGGTTGAACTACCACCGGGCTGTCTTTGCTGACAGACGGTCTTAAGATGTCCGGTTTTCCCGCATGAATTGCACGTAGACTTAATATGCGGACACTTGTCAGCTTTGTGGTCAGGCCTTCCACAGCGATAGCAGTGGCCTGGCCTCAGGCCCTGTCTAGAGCGAGCCGGAGCTGTACTGTCCTTACTGCCTGAACCCGTCGGCTGCTTCTTCCAAGGCAGCTTGGCTCCCCGCTGCTGTGTGCCAGCAACTATCTTGTTGATCGTTAACCGTTCTTTACGCACGAACACTGACTCTGCTTCTTTGACTGCGTCGTCCAGTGTTTTAAAAGTATCTGCCTTATGCAAAACTTGATCCTTTACATGGTCGTCCCTGACACCGCTGATGAACTGTACTAGCAATACTGTCGTCAGGAATTCCATTGGCCATTCGCATTCTTCCGCGTTTCTTCGTAACCTGCGCGCGAAGTCTTGACTCAGTTCACCTTCTTCTTGTTTTAGGGCTTGGCATTCAACTCTTTTTACCCATTTTGACGTACCTCTTGTGTAGATAAAGTCCAAGGCCGCCAGAAGTTCTTCGTATGTCTTCTTTGATGGCTCCTCTGGAAATATCTGGTCCCGCAGCTTCTGGTACACGGTGGACGAGAGGTGGTTTAGCAAACCTAAAGCACGCTTGCTCTCGGGGTACTCGTTAAGCTCGATAAATTCACGGAAGCGACACCGATATGTAGACCACGGCATCTCTTCTTCCATGAATCTCTCGAACTGTGGCAGTGCTCGGTTTTCCCTGATGCTTCCGTCTCGTTCCATCGTGGAATTCTTCTGAGCGCTGTAGTTGCCGAAAGATGTAGTAGTAGTAGTAGAAGCTGTAGCGATGTAGTTGCCGAAAGCAGTAGTAGTAGAAGTTGCAGCAATGTAGTTGCCGAAAGAAGTAGAAGTTGTAGTAGTAGCAGGCACGTCCTTCAGACGTAGCAGGTGAACTTGTTGCCGTTTGAACTATGGCACCCTGCCGATCTTGAAACTAGAAGTAAGGCTTGAAGGAAAGTCGGTCAGTTCGTAACCACTTCGTCGCCACTAATATGTAGTTGAACTGTGACGTACGTATGTAGTAGTTACGAACATCCCATCTTCGTCGCCACTAATATGTACGTGAACTGTACACACTCTGACCAGAGGACTTAGTCTATTGAACTTAGACTAGCCGAGTACGTAAGGAATGAAAACACGATCGCCTGCTGTCACCTGTAGAGTGGCTTGCTGACTCTCCGCGTCAGCTGTATTTATTGCCTCTCAGATTGTTCTCGGATGTGGTAGAATCTATTCGGTCCGAGTAGACGCTTCTATCGAGTCCTCTAGACGTTTCTCGTACCTACTCGTACCTACTCTTTCCACTGCACGTCCGCCAGCACGTGGCGCCGAGCCGACAGCCGTGTGTCTAACTAAACATGCATAGACACAACAGTGTAGCGTCGAGCCGACAGCTGTGTCTACCTGAATATGCCTAGACACAACAACAACGAAACAATGTGACCTTCCTAATTGTTGCCTTTTTATTGCAGGGGCGGTTGTGGCGGCACCTATTCAAACTCAATGCGAAAGTTGAGTGATGGCGGCCCAAAATTAAAATTTTGAGCCGCCATCACTTCCACCGCTACCAAACTGCTCGCAAAATGGCCCGCTAAATACAGCCGCTAAACTGTAAGCCGCTAGTTTCATTGTGGCGAGCGACGTCGATGAAAGGACAACGACGGCAAAAAAGAAAAACGCGCATGAATAATTGGACAGCCGGACAGACGGACGGCAATCAGGAGCAGCAACAGCTGCTGTAGTAGCAGTAGTAGTCGTAGTAGTAGCAGGGAGCCCTGTTGCGTGGTGGCTTAAGTCTGCGCCTCGCAACCGGAGGAGACACCAGATAGGTGAGGTGCGCGGGTTCGAGCCCCTCCGTTGCACATTTGTATTTATGGGGGTCCGTCTATAAAGCAATGTGAAAAACAGTTCCGTGGACGCTAAATCTTGGCTGAGGGTCAGCCCGAAACTTTACTTTACTGAAAAGTAGCAGGGACAGAGAAGTAAAACGAAAGAAGTTCCGATTAAAATGGCTGTAAGTAGTAGCAGGGGGAAACAGGGCGAAAGAGAAGAAAGAAATAAGAAAAAGAGATAAAGAGAGATAGCGTTAAAACGACGAACTCCCGAATGACTAGAAAGGTCGACCCCCGACCCCCTTCCACCCCCGTTTCTAAGGACAGTGAAAGAAAAACGAGACGAAAAATCGCACTAGTTCTTAAAGTGATAATTGCAGTCCCTCTGATGGCCCTGTGAAGGCCTGTGCAAATTGAGATACTTACGAGCCGAAGTTAATTATATTATAACCTCTCCGAAAATTTACCTGGTTTTTCATTATAAAAAACGCCAATTTCTGACAATCGATATCATCACACTTTTGGTGTTATTCAGAACGGTGTCCAGTGACCGCTCGACGCCTATTTAATCAGTGTCCGAATGGCCGCCACTAGTAAATGCTACTGCATATTATCATGACAGAGCTTTGCAGTACACAGAAAAATAAGTACTTGGTTATCTAACATGAGTTACTACGTATATATATATATATATAGGATCTAATTTACGCGATACACCGACACGGTAGTGATCGATATATGGATGCGTTTCAAGACATAATTGATCCAATATACCGACTTTTCAAAGATACACTATACCCCGACATAGGCACATTGGGCGGCTAAAATCTGTCAAAGCGATACAAGGTGGCAGTTTTTTCGTTGCTATAACTGGCTGCCTTGACGGTGGTGGTGATGTATGCCGACTCGGTAAAACCGTACGCGAAAAGGAGCGCCCCGAAATGTATCATAGGCAAATGGGGCGGCAGCCAATTGTCACAGTGCGACAGTGTCACAGTGCCGTGCAATTCACGGTCAACGTCTATGGCCATTTATTTGGCCTTACCTTTTAGATATACCGCCGTCTCGCCGACGATGCCGAAGTTATGGCGGACCGCGTACAATGTACAATGATGCAGCAATGTTATAAATTATGTATAAATGATGGCTGAAAGCTCAAGAAGCTTAGTGAGCTAGCCTGGAGTACAGCGACGCAAATGAAAACATAGATTAGTAACTATATACGACTTGCAATCAATCACGTGTATATATATCGAGGGAGGGGAGAGATTAGGCTGCTAAATGTGTATAGTATATCACACAGATTTTATTATATTTGTGTCTAATGACAGAGCTCAAAACTGACACATTCAGACACATTTACATTCCATGACGATCATTAATACCAAGTCTATGGCCTCCGATTCGTGGTCGCGTAGTAATTAAGGATTTCCGGAGTGCATTTCGAGATTGAGTGCATGCATAAAAACCCATTCCTTTAGATAAATCACTTGTCATAGCTCTAGAAGCACATGCAATTATTTACTAACTATAGTAGCTGTCCGAAGATGCATCCGCGAGCCATTATACACATTTAGAGCCGCCTGAAATATCTCAGGCATTGCTCGAGCGGCTCGCCCCGTTCAATCCAACGACTCTCAAAGGTCACGTTGGGGTAATCGCGTACCGCAGGATTGAAGTGTGGTGACGCTATGTCATGTTGGATTCGCATGCACTTGCGAGCACCTTCTGGAACGCTTTACAATAGTCCTCGAATGTTTTGCTCAAGAGTGTATGGTGTGCTTTTCCAGCTAACATGTTAGAAGGCACGTGTGGGCCTATGAGGTAGTTGTTCACCACGCCAGCCCACATATTCGCGGAGAAACGCCTCTAGCGTTTATGCTGTCGCTGCCCACGAATCATATGCGGGTTCTCATTTGCCCAATAGTAGATGGTGTGACTCTTGTGTAAAGCAAGCTTCATCGGTGAAAAGTACAAGGGCAGCGCACTCCTCATTTGCCTCTACGCACCAACTATTCTGGCCACTTTCTATGTGCTTGCTAAGGGATGATCGGCCACTGCCTGAAGGATGCGCTTTTCCACAGCTGGTATCCCTGCTACCGAATCTACCAAATGATTTGCGGAGGTACCTTCGAACAGCTACTGTAAGACAATACATTCCGGAAAAACCTACTTGTTAATTACTACGCAACTACGAATCGGATCGCCATAGATTTAGCATTAATGATCGTCACGAAACGCGCATTTGCCTAAATGCATCAGTTTAAGCGCTGTGATTGGTCGCTAGAATATGTTTATAAGGTATTAAACGCAAAAGCTATTAATATTCCTTTAAAGTTTCCGAATTATTTTCTAAACGACCATTTAGATCCTCTACCAGTTGTATGTCTTTCATGTCAACGACATGAGACAACGGCTGGGACCATTGAAGATTTCGCACCCATAAGCCCTTCAACAGCAACTTAATATTGATTTTTTTGAAGATATCTCGTCTGAGAGTTGGCGGTTTACCACATATCAGAGATCATATTGATGAAGAGCATGGATGAGTGCGTATTTTCTTGGAGATAATAGATAAAAGACGACAGTTGAGATCCGAATCAAGTAAGATTGGTTGATTGCTCGGAGCTCTTAAGAACCCAGGGTTTTCAATCGAGTCTGTGGTATGGTTTCCACTGTTATTACTGTTCATTGCTACGGTTATAAACTGTTGTGTGCCTATGACCGCTGAATCATCGTCTGCCAAGACCAGGTTAGTTATTTTCCAAATGCTGGCTCGATAATATAGAAACGTCACCAATTTGTCTCACCGCTTCGTGGACAGTGGCTAGACAATGATAGCCATAAAATTCCTAAACATCAAAATTATTCTGTATCTCCTTTAGTTCTATTACTGGCGGATCGCGAAGACGTTTGACCTGAGATGCTTCATTGCGCTACAATGCGGCTTCTACATTAGATAACGGCTGAGACACAACCCATTAAGGATTCCGCTCTCAAAAGCCATTTAACAGCAACTTAATATTGAATTTATTTGAGACACCTCGCCTGGGAGTTTATGGGTTACCACATATCCAAAGATCAGACTGATAGAGAACATCGATGAGTAAATATGTCCTTGGAGATTATATATCTAGACGCCAGTTGAGATTTGCATCAAACATGATTGGTTGATTGCTCGGAGAACCCTTGAGAGCGCAGGTTGTTCGGTCGAGTCTGTGGTATGGCTTCTACTGTTATAACTGTACATTGCCACGATTATGATCGGTTGTGTGCCTATGACTGCAGTATCATTATCATTATCTGACAAGAAGGTTAGCAATTTTGAAATGCCGCCCGAATCACTCAATTGAGCCTGAGGGCCTAGAATTGCTAACCGGGTTGCGGGATTCTCCTTGTTGTTGCTGAGCTTTTCTATACATTGTGACTCTCGGAGTAACGTTACCCACGTTGATCCTGGTAGTTTTTGTCAGCTGTACATTCTGACTAGTCTTATTTTCTTCCTTGCCTCTGTTCATCGTATTTTTTCCTTAACTTTGTTCTATATGTGGGTAATCCCCATTGGTGGAGTTTGAGGTTAACCAGAGCCGCTCGTATAGCGGATTGGAGCATCGGCGTCTCTGAAATGTCGAAAAACCCTGCTTGCTTGCTTTGCTAAAACATTCTCAATACGCGGGGCTGTATATATTGTGGTCTATTAAGTTAGCCACCCGAAGCTGTATTTGAATCCTGGTGACATGAATATACTTAATTAGACCGAGCGTTTGTAGACATCTGTCATCTGTCTGTCATTTGCCTCTTTACACTCTCTTGAGAGTACATGCACTGACAGCACAGCCAACATTGTTGCTAAAAAGGTTCGGATTAGCCACTCTGCAAATGAGTTGCAAATGATCAGTCAAGATCAATTTTTTCCTTCGAAGCTTTAAAACGAACGAACGAAGCTGCTAGATAAATGAGTCCCCGAATAAAAGCACCCCTTAATTAGGTGGTAGTGTTGTTGTTCGGTCAGAGTCAGTGAACCCTTGTGGCGTTTTGCGTTGCTTCCCTAGGCATTCTACCCGCTGTCCTGGAAAGGCAATACGTTGATAAATATAGGTTAGAACTTAACTTAGACACTAATGCCGATTGGCCAGCAAAGAATGTCTAACGCCTGATACAATGCGGGGACAAAATCCACCGCTATTTTACCTATTTTGAACTAACGGCAGAAAAGTCACCTGTGAGAATCTCGTAACTCCGAGAAAATAGCCACATCCGCTTGAGGTAAGCAACTTAATTGAAAGTTAAGTTAACAGCATTTAGAGAAGTGTCTCTCGATATCAAGTGAGCAGCGGCTACATACTATCTTGCCTACTTGTGTTGTAGGCGTTGTAGGCGTTGCAGGACGTACCTACGGCTGTGGAGTATTAAGGTGATTCTCCATGGCCGTGGCAGATCGCAGACAAGGAAAAATAAATACACTTTAGGTTATGAAAGTATATAGTGTTGTATTGCAGCATATAAAGAGAAGAGACCACCGCGATTCGAACTCAAGATCACTAAGCATGATCGACAGAAGCAAGATCACTACATGTCGACAGTTACCGACAATGTGGTACGCTCTCCTGTGGGGTCAATTACTGGTTGTAGTATGTCGAATATGACAAATACTGAACGTGAATTCTGTTTTTTGAGTTGACTGACTGCAAAATGTAAGTGGCAATTAAAGGGCCGCTTGAGATTATTTTGATGACTTGGACGCAAACCTTATGGAAACAGCATCCAGATTCAACCTGTCTAATCCTTTAAGCACACCGCCCATGCGGAATTTCTACACATTACTAGTCAAACCATTACGTCCGCTGTACGACTCTGGTATGCACAACAAACAAATATTTACCGTCTAGAACCAGGTCATCCGCTTTTAGGATGACGTCAACTCAGGAATAATATTTCTGGATGAGTCCTGGTAGATCGCTTAGCCAGGCAGAGAATCACATGGGGCTGATGTTCTCGGGCCATGTGGATAGCCCGTGGATTACAGAAACGGCCGGTGTTCATTAACACCGTCAGCTAGAATTACGGATTTTGCTTTCACAACAGCCGATAGAAGTCTTAAAATTCTGGAGCCTAGTTCTGCTTGTCGTCAAACGCCTCCTCGCAAATACTGCATACTGCGGTTGCCGTTGGGCTCTTATAAAGGCTCTGATATCATTAAGATTTTGCGACAAGTGCTGACATAAGATTTTCCATACATCGTCTCTGCAAATGATTATTCGTTTGCTATCATTAGTATGATGACAATTGAGGTTAATACGTTCATCATCGTCATCACAATAAATAATTACTAAGTTATTATTATGTTTATTGCATGTTAAACAATGTTACAGTTGTAAGGTCTAAATGTATTATCGGACTTCCCATGTGACCATAATACAATGGTCACCCCAGGTCTTGCTTCGCCAGCGGACACTAAACTTCTCGGTTTAGTATACCGGCTTTCCTAAGAGACCTTATAATCGCACTGTTTAGTTCGGCATGCCTGGACGATCACACGGCGCTCTTCGGGGATTTTAATGTAAGCCACTGGAATCTGCCATTTATCCACACAGTTTGCACAGAAACGGCTCGCAGACAGGAGCGACAGGATTCATATGTTTATGACAATAGAAAATACTTTATTCATCGAATGATTTTTAGTTATTGAAAAATACTCTAAAATGTTTATTTTATTTTAATCAATTCAGTTCAGTATATAAATTAGATCAACAATAAATTACTGAAACATCATGAAACGCCATCGCCATTCCGCAGCAGTACCCTTGGTTTGCAGATATGAGGTCATACGTTTAGTAGCAAAATTAATCATTGGTCTACCGTTACGTCCAACTATCACGTTTAACAGTTAAAGAAGAGAAAGGCAAGATGCAGTCTCCGATTATGATTAGGTGCTCCTCAATCTGACCAACAGTTCTGCAGCACCTGGACTTATATATGTTTATGATCGTCCGGTTGCTTTTCCGGCCAAGACTCCTTTAATATAACTCAAAGAACACAATTTTTCTCATTCATACTAATCTATAGAGACTTGCAATTACATTGAACTCTACAGCTTTGGCTAAGTGTACGGTCTGTACTAGAATACAGTAGGTATACATCTAGAATATAGAATAAAAAAAATAGTAAGAATTATGAACTAAGTCAAGTGCTATCATTTTAATTGCTACACGTCGGAAGGGACATAAATTATGTTTGCGCTTCGAAATGCCCCGTCGTCAACAACGGCTTCACGTCTTCCGAAAAACGAATAAGTTGCCCATCCCACGCAGATTTGGCCGGCGGAGACCGCAACTTTTTAACGCGTATGTGTTGCCGCCTAGTGACTCTTGGGTCGCATGCCAAATATCTGTTATATCAGAGATATTCTAATAAAGATACATGCTACTCAATACTCTCTCTCGCTGTTTGTGATGTTGGATCTAAATACATTTTCTGCGCTTTGATTGCTGCTTACGTTAAGGAGAGCTTAAATTATAAATATTATGTATGGAATTACGAGTATATATATATACATCAAGGGCTGGTAGAGCATTTTTGCAGTAAGTACCGAACCGGAAGATCGAACCGGCACGAACGCACCCATTTTTATTCGTGAAACGATTTTTGCTCAGTTTTGCCTGACCACCCGACCAGTCATTACAGTCAACTTTATATCGATAACTGCGGCAAGCAATTGTTTCTGTCATTTTATGCTAGGGCCTCGTAGAGAGTATACTTTTTTGAAGACGTATACTGCTTTTGCGAGTAAGGCAACACGTCACCACTATAATCAACTGTAGGAGAATTCGATCAGGTTTTAGCGACTTCAACGAATAAGTAGTGAGTCAGAACAACACGTAATATAGGAGCAATCTTAATACCATAGATTTCTGTATGCATACACATGTGTATAGCTAACGATTTAGCCGAACGAATCGATACTGTGTGGTGTGTGTGTGTTTGTGTCTGCTTTTGCAGCCAACGAACTGCCGATCAAGTGGACTGGCGAAACACATTATTCCCTCCGGACCCCCACGGCCACCGCCGCCGCCGCCACCGCGGGATCCGATCGCTCAAGGTCAGGACAACCGTTGCGCTCACAACTTGGCCAGCTCAGATGCTTTGGTGATTTACCACAGCAAAAATGGCCACCGCTGCCCCAAATATTTATTTATATGTGGGCACACATACGCATGTGTGACGCTTGTATCACTGTTCGTAGACCAGGCTGGTAAATTGGCCTTATGAAGAAAGGTCCGTGTGCGGATATGCGTCCTTACATGCTCGTGATGCTTCTGACGACGACAGTCAGACCATTCATCACTATAACCAGAATGACGGTGATAATGTTGATAATGGAGATGATGATGCTGATTAGATATATATATATATATATATATATATATATTTATATATATATATATATATAAATATAAATATAAATATATATATATATATAAATATATATATATATATATATATATATATATATATATATATATATATATATATAATAGCGGCAAAATTAGTGGCCTGTGAAGTGTGGTCGCGTCATCCCATTGGAGAAACAACAGCAAATCAATTGTTGTTGTTATTGTTGTTTTTGTTGTTGTCGTTGATGTTGTTGTTGTTGTTGTTATTTGTTGTAGTTGTTGTTGTTGCTGTTGTTGTTATTGTTATTATTGTTGTTGTTGTTGCTGTTGATAATGGTGGTGATGATGCTGATTAGATATATATATATATATAAATAATAGGGGCAACAGCAAAATTAATGGCCTGTAAAGTGTGGTCGCGTCATCCCATTGGAGAAACAACAGCAAATCAATTGTTGTTGTTATTGTTGTTTTTGTTGTTGTCGTTGTTGTTGTTGTTGCTATTTGTTGTAGTTGTTGTTGTTGCTGTTGTTGTTGTTGTTGCTGTTGCTGTTGTTGTTGTTGTTATTGTTATTATTGTTGTTGTTGTTGTTGTTGCTGTTGATAATGGTGGTGATGATGCTGATTAGATATATATAAATAATAGCGGCAACAGCAAAATTAGTGGCCTGTGAAGTGTGGTCGCGTCATCCCATTGGAGAAACAACAGCAAATCAATTGTTGTTGTTGTTGTTATTGTGTTGTTGTTGTTGTTGTTTCAGTAATATAAATATTACTGGTGTCGAGTTCATTGCTTGAACAACGGGCGATCCGTGTTCTCTCCTTCCAATGACGAGTTCAACGACTATGACACGGCGACTACCCACGTATATGCAACGGCCGCCTGCAACAGTGTCGGTACCAGCTGTGCCAGTATATTGGCATCATCAATTGGGTTTCGATCATGCATGCCAACGAGACTTAAATGGCCTTAATGGGCCAGCTCTGTCCGTCTGTATGTCGACCGTTAGTTGCTGTCGTTGTCAGTTCGAATGGTGTTTGCCAAAAATAAGAAAACCATCAACAACAACAGCATCAACAGCAACAACCTCAACTGCGAGTGAGCAGAGGCCCCAGCTTCGGGCCATGGCTTGGCACCGCAGTACGCAAATAAGTAATGACAATAACGCGCTTGTGACCTTGAGTCTGGCCTGGTTTGTTCTGATGATCGTGATGGTCGTGATGTTCATCGTGATGATGATGGTGACGTTCAGTGACATGACGCTACAATTTTCTTCCACGTTACGAGAAACAAAGCATATTCTTCCCTATACAATTATGTGTCCTCCTCCGCTACGTAACAACAGTATCAACCCGTAATGGCCATGACCGGTCATGGTCAATTGCGACTTCATCATGACCAACCATGACCTATGGTCGTGTAGGTCATGACAGGTCATGAAAGTCGCTTGCAACCTTCACAGTTAAATAACAGCGACAAGCGTCCGAATGTCAAGGATAAGCAGAAAACGATATCACCAACACCTGACAGAATACAGATCAGAACAGCATTAACACTGTCACCAATTGTAGTAATGTAATGACTAATAATAGCAAAAATGATACCACAATGGAAGGACGACGACAACAACAACAACAGCAACAACAAACATGTCATTATAAAGCGTACACTTACGATTTACATAGCTTTCTTAGCAACAACGAAAACAGCAAAATTAATGTCCACAACAGCACTATAAATAACATACATGACCATCTTGATGGCGATAAACTAATTACTACAAAAAAAAAACAATAAGAACTGCAGACGGAAGAACCGCGTCAATGAGTCATGATAACAACAGTATCAAATATATAATTTTCTACGCCAAGAACAAATTCAAACGCAATCGTCGACGACAACGACAACAACAGCAAGAACAACAGTAATAACAACAATGACGACGACAAACCAGATCGTTTTGGTCATCACGGCGTGACTGTAGCATCGGACAAGAAAATCTGTCCAGGCTAGCTGACGAACAGAAATCATTCTGGACAAAATGTTCTGGCAAAGAATAGCACATACGGCTCGAGGCCAAACGCAGCCCGTGCTTTTAATTCAAAGTCGAATGAGCGACAGCGATAACGCGCTATTTTGTCGCCTGACTCGTGCCTTGACTCTACCAGTAGTATCAGTAGGTGGTTTGATTTTCTTCTTTACGCTTCCTTCCGTCCCTTTTTTCCTTATTTCTTCCCTCGTTTCGGGCCTGCACTGTTGCTCCGTCGTTGTTCATGGGGAAACAGGGGAAATACTAATGTCCTTTAAACATTGAACAGCACACGCCCGCACACACACACCCTCAGATTGATAGATACCATCGTAATTGAGGCGTATCGGCCGCCTGCTTCGTTTCTTCCTTCGTTCTTCCGTGTTTCGACGTGTCTTGTGCAGGAGCAGGAACAGCAACCGCTCGAGAGTGATGACTCTGTAATTGATTGACCAAAGCGCTCAAATTAGGCGCCAACCGTCAAGTTTACAACGGCGACATTCTATGACAATGATGGAGCTCGTCGAGCGCTTACCACTGGCCCAGCTCTCCCTTAAACTTGAAATTTTTTAGACGCTAGCAGTGCTCGTCACATAGTAATTGTTATCGTTGACACTAGATTTTGCTTAGAGAAAATAAAATAATCTCCCGCTGTCGACTATCAGAACTTACCATAAGAGTAATATAGATAATATGCTGTAAATAGTATGGTACCGAGTATACGAATATTTGTTTTCTTACAATTTAATTTGTTTTTGTTGTTAATACTTTTAATTAGTACAATTCTTACGTCTGCTTTACTTTAGCAGTGAAATTATTCACAAGCTCAGCCCACGGCCCCCACAATGGAACCGCGTACGTCTCACAAACCGCCAAAGACAGCTCTGCCAATGCAATAAGTACGAGAATGTATCTCCTAGACAATTCAGAATATTTACTCCCTTCATGGTTCCTGCATGTTCTAACTGAGCTGTAATGCAAGTAGGATACGGCCGCCGCGAATGAGTCCGTCACGTCCCACGATATGCATTTTTCGTATGCCCTTAGTGGGATAGCTACACCATCAGGCCTTGCTTCACCCGGAGTTGCTAAGCAAGAGCCTTTCGGATCACGCTGCTGAGTTCTGCATGTCTGGTAGCCTGCCGCAGCTTTTGAGGCAACTCAGTGGGTGTAGACCATTACAATCCACGGCCGCTCTACATGGTTTGCATAAACATAGATCGCAGGCCGGCGCAGACCTAACCTTAGCGCGCACGCCGCAGGATCTAACATGGTGCCAAGCCCAGGCAAAGGCAGGACTTTAATCTAGCCTCAGCGAAAGGGACCTCGTACCGCTAAAACAGCAGTTCCGATAGTAAACTGCGTTGTGGCGCAATCTCTCGGTTGTTCGAGGGTTTCTAGAACATGTCTGGCCCATGCTCGGAGGTTCTTCTAGGGAACCCGGACCCAGCAGGATATGCATATTTTTAGTATCGGCATCCTAAAGGAATAATTGGCTTCTACTGAATGTTCGTTGTTTTTAAAATCGATTGGCGATATCGTCTATCAGCAATAAACGGGCATAAGACATAAGAGCACACTGGTGATGTAAATGCCCAGTTATTAATGGTGAGCTGTTCCCTATGTTTCAACCCCCCTCCCTCTCTCTCTTTATGTTTCTATATATATGATAAGCATAGATTGATTACTAAATAATAATTAGCAAGATGTACACTCTTACTCTTATTCTGTGGCTATATATATATATATATATATATATATATATATGAGCAGAAGATAATATATTGTGTTCATATTTTGAAGCTCACCATATTGTGAGTTGCAACTTTTTGTGGATGAGGTTGAATGCATTTACACACTGTTGGCACGAATGGGGCGTGTTTCCCCTCTCGGGCCGTGTAGTACTTTCGACCCCAGCGAATGTATGTTGGACCGTCAAGACCCCTACCCGCTAAACGCACCTTCCCTCTTAAGGCGCACTCTCTAATGACCCATATATCCATAGAACTGTACTTGGGCCATTAGTAGAAGTGGCAAGCGCCTAACGAATCATGTGGCCAAGGTCACTCACGGATTCCCCCACGGATTCGACGTGCCTGTACCAGCACCTACGAACCCGTTTGATTACAAGCCACGTCATCTGTTGATGTCGTAAGCGCAATCCGTTCTCTTCTGTGCTTGCCGAGCTCGGCTTTCTCTTTCATTACTGCAGTTGCCGTTTCCATGTGAAGGAGGTAGGCATCCTGCACACACGACATATATTCAAACGACATATACACACATTTATAGGTAAACTATTCTGATGTGGTTATTCTTTTACATATATCTAAAATAAAATAACTGGTTAAGCATGTCGTCATACGTATGCACTCCTCTTAGCAAGTATGTTTAGATACTGTGGAACTTTAGATTCGTTTTAGTACGTGCATCAGCTGAAGCACAAAAAAATATGCAATATATGTATATATATATATATATATACCCAAAGGTGGGCAAAATTGAAGTTTTCAGGCAAGCAAAATCCGACCTTCAGTACGGCTGCTCGGCCACGAACGGCTGTTCAACAGACCGTGTCAAACAATGAAATGATAATGAGTCGGTAATTCTGTTGTTGTGATTTGTTGGTATTGTCGTCGCTGCGTTGTTGTTGATGTCGTTGTTATAATTATTGCTTGTTGTTGGTGGTGTTATCGATGTCGTTGTGTTGCCGCAGTTGGTGTTAATGTATCTTTGTTTTTGTTATTTTCTGTCGTTTGTGTCGTGGTCACTGTTCTTGTCGTTGTTCTGGTTGCGGTCACTGTATTCGATGTTGCTATTGTTGTCCTGCAACGGTGTTTGCCAGCATCTGCGTTTCATTCTTCGTGATACTTTGTCGCCGAAGTTGCCGTTTGTTTTAATGGCTGTTATTATATTCACTGCGACTGCTCTCCAATTAATCAGCGATGTCGATTCGACGATCGGCCGTCTCTGTTGGCATCTTCCAGGCCAACGTCTGCCAATCATACCATTTTTCGTCGCCTATTTGCTGACGTTTCTGTTTCTCAACATTGTTCCGCTGTTAGCGTTTTTGTTGTTGTTTTTGATGTTGCTGTCGCTGTGGTTGCTATTGTAGTTGCGCGTGCTGTCGTTGATGATGTTATTGCTAATGTTGCCCGCTGTTGGCGTCGACGTTAGTTCTCTCTCTCTCTCTCTCTCTATATATATATATATATATATATATATATATATATAGGGGTAATTATAATATGTGCCTCGAAAATGTCAGCAGCTTGAGTACAAATGAAATGGCTGGGGCGAGATAGTCTAGAAAATGGATACACACGTTACGTTAAAGTTGTAGGGGGTGGAATACACGCCTATTTTTGAATATCGAAATCTCTCTTACTGGGTGTGCGGAGTAAATACGCAATACCAATGACGAGTTTGGCATCTGGTCACGAGTGACTTCAACGCAGCAGATGGAACATGGGGATCAAAGGAAACAGAAAAAGAGGAACAACCTTACTTAAATGAGCAGCTACTCATACATATACGTAGGCATATACAGAACAAGAGCAAACTTCCCACCTTCTACAAGGCAGGCCAAAACTTACATTGCTGTAACATACTAAATGTCAAAACAACGGGTCGGAAGGTTCTGAAGAAGAACATTTCAGTGATCATTACTGCGTACCCAGTCCCCTAGATGGCGACTGCCCTCGGGGTTATTCGAGCGTACTGCCCGGTACTTACGCTGCCTCTGGGGCTGGCAGAAACAGTTCCCAGCGACCTAAAGGTGGAGGAGGCAAGAATGTCGTAAGACAACGGCCGAGTGGAAGAACTAAACTATTAGCTTAAGCAGATATTAAAAGGGCATAAATACCTTTAGGGCTTCCTCTTCCGTATTGGAAAGCTCCCTCGGCGGCTTGTGTATTCAGCCAGGAAGGAACGGAGGATGACCCGACTAACACTCTTCTAACGTGCTAGATACTGCGATAGAACGATAGCAACTGCAAAACTTAGGAACAAATGAGCTCTATTAAGGCAACGGAACGAGAAAAATATCCAAACCACCCAGATGAACCCAGATGAAGATGATTTTTAGGTGGGAGCTAGAAGCAGCTATGGCTACGTAGATACTAAAGCAGAATTGAGCCCGGTGGCGTGATGCATTCGCGTGCGCCTCGCGACACACATAGGTGCACGGGTTTGAGTCCCACCGTCGCACATTTGTATTTATGGTGTCCGTCTTACGAAGCAATGCGAAAGCAGTCCCGTGAACGTACGTTAAATGTTGGCTAAGGGCCAGTCCGAAGAAATTCTTAGGTACTAAAGCTGAAAGGATTTCTAGGGAAACTCAAACAAACTAGAGATTCAACTGATTCGAGTGGCACTTGTCACTTTTCCTACTGACTTATGAAACCGTTCTGTGGAGATCTGGGCCATCATAGAGTGAAGCTTAAGAGTCGAGGTGAGTTCAGTGAGCATAATTCTTAGCAGGCTAACATCTATTTGCTGGAGTCCCACATTGCTTGAGTTGGAAAATACAATAAAAAAATAGGATTTCCCACTTAAAACGATTAGAAGTAGCAGCATTTGACTATCCTAAAGAATAGCGAGGGTTAGAACTGACATGCTCAAAATATTTTATAACGAGAATATCAGTTGTTATTGTTTACATTTCTATATAAAGCACTCTCTTATGCCAAATTACTCGTTTAAGGTCGTATGATTTTAATATGGCTTGGCGAAAGTTTTCTTTTTAATTCTCATTAGCAAGCGCATCGCACCCAGCAAAGTGTCTGGAAACGGGTCAAAGACACGATATTTTAATTTTAGAGCAGAGAATAATCTACCATGACAAGATCGGGCCACAACATCTTCACAAATTTAATCGCAATTTCTTACTGTTTATTTAAATTTATGACGAGAACGATAATCGCACGCGACACAAACTCTATAAAGCTCGCGTAAACAACATACAAATACGTTGGTATCGATATCGATTGTTAACTAACCTCACTGGTGGCCGATAACTGGCACCACTAAATGTGCATTATCTATTACTCAAACGTTATTCTAAGCAGTTTAATCTTACTGCCCTACTGCGACTTGTACGCAAAACCAATTTGCTCAATAATAATAATCAAGCTGTTACATCGTAAACAGAGTAGTATTTATACGGCAGATTAGTGTACAGCAATATAAAACAAAACATAAACTCAATACCAGCTTACACAACACTATAGCAACGCAGACGTAGATAAACCATAGGTGACTGTGAGTGTTGTTCGCGTTTTAAATTACTTACGATGCCCAGGTGAAAATGCTTAATACTACGCATTATGATATGACAACAACACTTGGTTTGAGAGGTACGGGGATTAAGGAAAGCGCTCTAAGGTTATAATTATTAAAGATGCACAGAGAAGAAACAAATATCAGACGGCTTATCAAATATTGGGGTCGAAGAATATATCTAGGATAAATAAAGTGTGCCCGACGTAGGCACTCAGTTTAAAATAGGTATGTACTAACAGAGAAACATACCATTGTAGAACCACTATTAGCTCTAAAGAGCTTTCCTACGATATGTAGTATTTTTTTTACAAAATATAAGCTTATTCCCTTCTAAAGGCATCGACGTTTAGCCGACGCTAGCTTGTATTTTTTGGTACTGAAGATAATATGTAGAAAAGTCGATACTGAAGATAATCTGTAGACTATGTTGTGTGACTCTTGATGAAGATAGGGTGTAGACTTATTATGAGACGACTGACCTTTGCCAGACCTGGGAAGATCTGCGCCTTGAGAGTGGCACAATTGGTGCAGAAGCGTGGCTAGCTGGTAAGGGCATAACTGTGAAAGCGCTGTGGAAGCTGCATACATGTGGTAGTGATGCTGTGTTCTTTGTGGTGGTGCGTGACGGAGATTGCGCAAACTGTTGCAGAAGTGATTTCTGGCCGAAGGGAGCGTGTTCCGTCGCTGGGTTGGGGACGTCCCCTACGAGAGGATGGTTAAGAAGAGTTTTAGTGCGACTGGCGGTCCAAGCCCCCGTAAGTGACTGACCAGTTCTAGAACTGCAAGCGTAGTGGCAAACATACCTCTACGAGTGCTTCTTAGCAATTGTGAGGGTCTTAAGGGAGCAATAATTCTTGCACGTGATGACATGTTTAAATTGGTTGGCATTGCACTCCTCACGGAGACATTTTGGCGGGCCGAACGGCATATCAATGATATGCGGGGGTTTCACCAGCTGCCTGTCTTACCTGCGGGAGGTCGGGGAAGATCTGTTGGTGAGTTATCTATCTACCTACATAAACGCTTACCACCGATGCAATGCGTCAGGAAAGATGAATACTGCGTAGTGCTCTCCTCTGGTAGGGTATGCGTCGCTGTATTCTATTTCCCACCCACATTCAATTCCGTACCAGCTATCGTCGGCGGTGATTTCCACAACACAATCAATTGTGGGACCAACAATGATAAAGGCGAGGTGCTGCTTCAGGTGATGGAAAATATTGGCCTGAAATGTGCAAACGCGCGTGAAGATTATGCATATTTAAGTCACAATGAAAGCAGCACCATTGACCTGTTGTTTCACAACCTTGTCAGCCGTGAAATTGAAAGCTTTGATGTTCTCGATGAAGCGGCTCGAAAACACCAACCTGTGTTGGCCGTTGTCGATGTTCCCGGTACTTGGCGAGACCGACATTACCCGCCGCGCTGGTCTGCAGTGAGACGGATAAACCTATCTCTTTTGGACAGAGCTGTAGGCGGTCTTGAGGTAAGCCCTAACATCTTCGATACCACCTGTGACCAGTTGGAAAGAACGATGAGAAGTGCAGTGAAGTGGAAAAGGTTATGTCAGAAGAGATCACGTCCGTAATACTCACGAGCCTGCTACCTCGCCCATGGTGAAGTGCTCGGACTCCTGCGCCAAGCAAGAGCCACGACACCATCATCACTACAAGCCAGGCGGGACTCTGTTAAGCGCAGAAAGGCTTATATAAGACTGCTATGATCATAAAAGGGAACACGCCAAGCGGGAAGATCGACGGCTGCTCGAAAGGGCGGAAAGAGAGCCCTCAGCTACATCGTGCGACCTCGTAGGGCGGTGAATCCGCTAAGTGACGGACAGGTAAAAAGCCACCTAACTAATATCTTATTTAATCGTGACGTTGCGGCCGTATCTCCAATCGTACAGCATCCGCTTGGAGCAGCACAAGATGATTCTGCCTTTCGGGAAGAAGGTGTTCCAGACCTACGGTCACTCCTTAAGAGAAAGAGCTCAGGGCCCGATAAGGTCTGCTATGAGCATTGGATCCAGTCACTCCCCTCTCTTGGCAGAAACTCTTTGTGATTTGTTTAATGAAATTATAAAGAGGGGGTGGATGCTTAAAGTCTGGTGTGTCGCCAGGTTCTTCTGTTCAAGAGTAGGCATGGTAATGACAAACAGGATCCAAATCTCTATCGTGGAGTGGCGTCAGAACGCACATTGAAGAGGATTTTCTGTAGTTGGTTACTCGACAATTTAAAAACGTAAAAGCACTTCCACCGGAGCAATTCGGCTTTAGGCGATGCCGAGGCACCGTGATGCAATCCACGTTCTCCACTCAGAAATCGAGCGAGCTGTGGCACAACCCAAAGGTCATCTGTGTGCAGTCTTTATTGATGCGTCAAGGCCCTTTGAGGAAGTCCCTCGCCATCTGCTAATTGAAGCATTCCAACGAGCAGGAGGGAGTGGTGGCTCACTCCTGAAGGTAATAGCAGTTTTCAAGTCGCACCTATTGGTAGACGGTGAGCAGGATGTATTGGAGATTAAGCAAAATATGGGAGGAACCCGCTAAGCTGCGTCTCGTTTACACTTTTCTTGCTGACTCCTCCTCGGTACGTCCGACAGGAGCCAAAGAGAGCCGTGGTGGTGATGTATGCAGATGATATCGTATTCGCTCATCGCGACCTAGGTGCCATCAAGCGCATTACCTCTATGATAGAGACGTTCCTTTGTCTCGAAGGAACTTGAGATAAAAACCAGGAAGAATAAACCGGGGAATTCAGGCGTGGAGGTCGATTGGCTGCCAGAGATCGATACGTTGCTGCGGCCAACCATTGAAATTTTTAACTGTTTCCAGTATCTTGGCCTCCGGGTTCATTATACAGGAACGACGTTCACAGCGCATGTAAAACGAAATAGTACACGAAAGGCACTTGTTTCTCTTACGGGGAAGTAAGCAATTTCCGAAGACTCCGTTTCACAGCAGTGAGGCTTTCCGTGCTTAAGATTGTTCCGGGACTAATGTATGGTCTTGACAGAGTGTGGAACCACTTTACGGTGGGAATTTTAACCAGCTTGGTGTTTTTCAGTATATATGAAGCGAGTGCTTTGCTTGCCTATCCGAGCAAGGAGCCACTTTGTGTATCTCATGTCAGGGCTGCCCACCGGCTGCTGAAATAATCCGACTAAGGCTGAAGAGGCCGCGTACAGTACCTTACGAATGTTTTATTTTGAAGTGGGAAGCTAAAGTCGAACAGGTCAGACGGAAGGTCGGTGGTTAGGACGTTTTCAACACCATTGACACTTTGGTCTAATCCATGCATGTGACAATCGCCACGTATACACCAGGTACATAGTGCATAGTTATCACTAACTGGTATTTTCAAGCGCAGCCTTCACGAGGAGTACGAGTTGTGGCCTGCCGGTTCTGCCTGCAGAGGTGTGCACAGCGCTAAAACCGAAGATCGTTGCACTACTTCTCTCGTCGGAACCGTGAAGAAGATAGGGCTTTATAAGGAAACATTTTTGAACTGTATATTCTACTCAATTAGAGTGAAGTACAAACATAATTGTAATGTGAGGCCACTGAGGCCTATAATGAACATGACCTGTTAAACACATTATGTCAGAGTAGGAAGGTGAACTCCCAAAGGTTCCTATTCTTGGTTATAAA
>QVRM01001762.1:0-134523 GCA_003439945.1 Dermanyssus gallinae | reverse complement strand
AAGCAGACCAGGCCAGACCAGACAGACAGACCGACAGACAGGTAGGTTCGGTATGCTCAATCCTTTGACCAGCTGCCAACTCCACAGATCCGCCAGACCGGGTCCCGTTGCTTGCAACTTGCCGTCTCGCGATGTGCGTGACGGTCGAGTGGTCACGAACAAGACTCGACTAGACTCGATCTACGTGCGTGGGTGGATCTATTGCGGCTGTTTTTGTGTTCTGTTCTGCCGTATCCGTTTGCGCGCAGCGTAGCGACTGATGCTGCAACTCGACTGTGTGTGGCTCGCATCGCTGAACCACCGATTCATCCCCCCGTGCTATGGGACAGTGGTCGCCTACATTGCGTCGTTGCAGAATTGTTTTCGTCTCGTAATAGAAGAAAACACACAACAGCGGCGGCGGCGACAGGAAGAATATTGTCTGTAGTAAAAGTACCAGTAGTCGCCGCTGCGGCAACAGCAGCCGCGGCAGCAGCAGCAGCAGAAGACGTAGCTATACATAGCAATCAGAGTATGTTCAATTGGTACAAATCTAGTGGCAGTGTTTGCTAGTGCACTAGAGTAACCAACAGAAGTAGGCACATACACACATTGGCAGTCCAGGTAAGCGAGCAAGCGGACCAACAAATCAATCACGAGCCGCCAACCAATAATAATAATAATAGCAATACCAGAAGAAACGAAACTTTGACGGGTGCCTGCCGGTTTCAAGGCAGATCCTTGTTCGGGACAACAGGATATCAATGCCGTTGTTTGTTGTTACATTTCAGACGCAGATGTTTGACATAAACGCATCTACTCGTAAAAAATGTGCACGTGTCTAACCATGGACCGAATAACCACTCACACATACACAGACAAGCGCATCTTATACACCGTAAAGCACGCTTAGAGATACCTTCTTTGTCATGTCTTCCTTTGCAAAGCTTTGATATTTGTGCCAACTGTGTGGACAAATAGCTATTTCCCTACCCGTCGCGCCATTAAAACGGGCTCGGAATTCGTTAGTAAGAAGCCGACGAACGCACCACGGCGATATATATACAGGCTCTCTCCCAAAAATATTTGAAAAAGGACATTGTTTCGCTTGTTTCGGAGCGAGAGTGATATTACTGAAAATGTGCGATGGCAGGACAATCCTAGACAATCCTTCAATACAGAAACTAAGAAAATGGTTGCTTCATCTGAAGAACGTATAATGCCAGGCAGAAGACGCTTTTAAGAAGACGTTTAGAAGGAAAACGCAAACAAAGAAGTTTCTAAAAAGAAGTTATTTATAAGCTTTACCCCCAATACTTCAAAATCATAACCGTACCACACAGTGCTCAAAACTTACGCATTCGTATTTCATGACGATCATTTTGGTATTAAATCTGTGGCAATGTAAGCCGCGATTGCGGAGTAATTAAGCTTTTTTGGCGGGCATTTGGAGATGGTGTGCATGTATAAATGACCTACTCAGATAAATTACTTGTCATAGCTCTAGAGAAACACGCCACTAGGTAATTTATGCATGCACTCAGTCACGGCATGCCCGCTGAAAAATAGTTACTACTTCGCAATTACAACCGGCATCGTAGTATATTTGGTACAAAAATGATCGTCATAAAATGCGCATTGGCTTTTAGTTGTGAGCGCTGTGAATGGTCGTAAGGTTATGTCGCAAACCACATCTTCTGATCGTGACCCTGTCGCATCTTCTGAGCGTCGTTACATGTTTTTCAGAAGAAAAGGAATTTTCTCGCGAACGCGGCAGTTAGTAGACCAATGTTATAGTAGACTTTATAGATTTCTCAAAGACCATGATCCATTCGAATTTTTTTTTAACAAGCTCTACAAATTCCTATGTTGTTCCTATATATATATATATATATATATATATATATATATGTCACTCAGTGAACACTTTATGTCTTCATCCACTTAACGGCATATTTTAGAGCCAGCTTTTGTTCTTGGACAATGTATGTACAGTAATTGTACTGTAAATTAAACTTAAAGTACTATCAATCGCACATAAAACATATCCCATTTATTTCGCCTACTAAGCATGAGGCCTATTTTTTATGCATTTGCTAGTAGTATAGTACTGTTTCGCGAATTACTTAAATTTCGCAAAAGCCTTACAGCATAGAATATCAGGCGCAGTGTATGAAGGAAAGGGAGCAAGCATTGGCGCTGAACACTACAGGGCAAGGAAGATCACAACGATAACAAACACATGCAGACGATTAAATGACCAAATAGCCAGATCATACCCCGCGAACATATGACTGCTTTATCTGCTATGTCTGCTATGTAACACCGAATCCCCTGGTCACTTGTTTCAAACAGCCGGGGGGAACATATTTAGCAAATATTGCATCTTATTCTTGAACGGAAACCTCTAGTACAGACCCACTAGAGCACCATCTCCACCACAAAGTATTTCATGGGATTGGCAATTAAACCGGCGGATCGAGGAAAACTAAAGCGGATCGTCTATATAAGAGTAAGAACTATGCAGTTTGCCAAGCTGCTTTATTGGACTGCTATACGCATCGAATATTACCTAATATGTAGATATAGCCCATCGGAAAGGTCTGTAGATAAAGTATTACACGGCATCGGCGACTGTATGGGACTCTGCACAGATCTAACTAAAAACCTAGTACAAGGTAGCGATTTTAACTGACAACCCTAAAAATTAGTTTTAGCAAAACTCGTTTAAAAACAGGAGTTGACGAAATTAGGCTGGCCATCCACAGCAATTGTACTAAGTCTATATTCTTCGGCGATCACGTCTTAGGTCTAACATGTGAACCGCCCATTAAACAGCCACCTTATAGAACAACGTGCACCGCTCGATTAACAGCCACCTGCGTTACGGCTGGCTAAATACAGAAACGGCAAAAATACATTGAAGGAACAATTAGGTGGTTTATTATTATTATTATTATGGTTTATTAACACCCAGGTTGGGTAAAATTATAAACATATACATCAGACAGAACTAGTGCTTTCTTCACGTCATTGAGTCTTCTCTCATCTTGCTAGTTTAGCTATTGACTGAACTGCTGGACATGCTGCGGCGTGTATCTACCGCACTGGGCAGAGCACCTCGTGCACCTGCAACACTCCTGAGGAAGGTGGAAATCTTCTGTGCTACATAACACGTGATGAAACCCGTGGGCTGCAAGCGCCGTAGTTAAATCTCTGCTCTTGTATCCGGCTGCTCGCCAGGCCGTGCTTGTCATCGCTACCGTTTTATATATTCCTAAATCGATTTTCTTTCATTTGTCCGTCCACTTCAAAGTATAGGCCTCAAATGCTCTCGTTCTAGGTAAACCCCATCGAAGTTGTAATTCCTGTGTCATTAAAGACCCCCCCCCTCTAAGGTATGAACTATTCTGTTCCTACAAGAATTGGCTAACCCCAAAACCCGTTTCATAAAGAAAAATCTGGCTCTATCTAGTAACTGCAGATCTGCTTCTCCCAGTTTTTCCCAAATTAGTGATATACCGAATGTTGCTATTGGTTCTATTTTAATTTTAAAAGGGTGGTTTATTATAAGAAATGCCAAAAAATACGTACGCCTCCTGTCTAATAACAAATAGGTTACCACCGACACTTCGCTATATATGTAGCAGAGATAAAAAATATTTCACACCCATCAAGAGAGAAAAAGAGACGTTACGCAGCGTGCGTGGCTTATAACGGCAAGCGAGCAGATGTAATATCTACTTCTCCCGCGTACACGAATGCCGCTGAATCTAGTAATAATTAGTTCTGACTGGGTGGATCACTTCACACACCTCCTAATGAAGGTCTGCGTACTACCAGATAGAACTCCTCTTGATGGAAACTTTTTAGAAGTTAGTCGAAATAGAGTTGAAACAGCATTTAGACAAAAACATGGGAAATCGACGGGAACAGATCTTACTGCATATGAGCAACTCTATGTAAATGTCATGCGTCCATTCTAAATAAGCTATACGATACAAGGAAAAATATCAGTCGAGTGACGATAAATCTTTCTGCAGACCATCTTCAAGCTATAGGTGATTCAACTGACTCGGCATGGCATCTTTAGAGACATGGCAATTGCAAGTGTGGTCTACATGATTCTAACGTCGCTAATTATCGACAGGCTGTACTTGGCCACCACGGACAAGATTCCGGCGGATCAATATGGCTCTTCATAGGGACTGTCTACATCGGATTCCATCTCGTTTGTACTAAAACACGTATCATATTGCCACTTTAATAGCGTAATATCACACGCTGCTTTTGCCGTCTAGGGGGACTATCACCTCAACACACTCAAATTTCTGTATGAAAAGTGCGCAATTTATTTATATATGCAATCTTCGCATACAACGTCATAACGATTGGAAATGATCGACTACACTCTAAAAGCCCGTAAACTAAACATTCGGGGTGGCCCAAAGCATTTAGATAACCGGATTCGCGGATCTGCATTGTGATCTTAAAGCCCCACTTGCAGTCTCTGGAGAAATCCTCTATCCCGGAGAAATCCCGAAATCATCTACAGTTTTTCCTCAGGTACACTACACAACGATGTGAGGGAAATAAGTATTTAGTCAACACAGTAAAAACAAAGGTAATGCGTGTCAGTAGAGGAGGATCACATTGTGCTAGAGATATTGCTTAACAACTTCACTAGTAGTCAACAACTTCACTTATCTAGAGGTCATCTTAGCCTTAAGGGTTTCATTCAGGGTACGGACAAAAGCTGCGTTGCTAAAGATTACCTTGCGAAAGAGCCCACGTGACGCCAATCGAAAAACACATTTTGCTGCTTTATTGTAAAACCACTCCCGATCATAACATACTGCTTTCCCGCAAATTGCACACTTGACAGTGAGTGATTTGACAGTCCTAATAGACTAGAGGCTAGCTTTGTGAAGCGTATGCTAGGACTATTAAAAAAATCGCAAAAAGCTGTGCGGAGAGAAAATTTGGTGCTTAACAAAGTTTCGCTTAGCATAGAGTCATATGACTCTTACAAAACATTCAGAGAGGGCCCAGCTATTTGCTCATTAAATTTTTTTTTTTTTTGTCAAAGATACCTTACAACTGCGTGCCTGATCGGCAGGCACACTTGGTACGGGTACCACCATTATATGTGCATGAAGCCAAACACTTTTAAAATTGAGAGATGCATATGTAAATTCTGCAGAAGAAGCAATACTGGGCATACCCACATACTGTAATGTAAAGAAAATATATATATATATATATATATATATATATGCGCGTTACGTACCGTGAATACAGCTTTCTGGCTCATGATAAAGTGGTTCCCAACTTCTGTAAATGGATGTCTTACAAATTAAACGATGCAAACAAGTTTGAGTATCCACGCCTGCTCAAGCAATTAACTTGTTGCCCACTTTTACAAGAGCCCATTTTCAAACTATATCGCAACCTAACGTATCGTCATTTTATTACAAAAACTTATGTAAAAAACTCCACTGGTCCGGCAAGTCAAGCACCTTGTGCATCTTGTGGATTATGCATCTTGTGAATAGGAATTCGGGCGTCTTCAACAAAGACATGGCGTTTTAGCTATAGAGACCAAACAACTCTTCATTAAAAAAAATTAACATTTACCCCACTTCTTGACTACTGTCATGTATCTACTTGGCGAAATCGTGGCCTGCGAGAATACGATGACACAATAAAGCCAAAACTAAGTTAAATACCAGTGCACAGAGTTAAGTTTTGTACACTTCATCTTTACGCATTTATAATATCGAATCATATGAAAATATAACAGGACAAGCGCGAGCAACAAACAGTGCCACTCCGTAATCCCAATTAACTGTACGTTTTACGGTCAGTTATTTGCATATATGGGTGAACTTTTTATCTGCAAAACATATAAGCAACAAAAAACAATTGGCTCCCGCTGGCTTGCATAAATCATTCTAGTTCAGCGTCAAACAGTTCTTGTTTGAACTATCTGACAGCTTGGCACACATCGTTAGCCTGGTTATCCATCAAAAACCCAATTCAAAGTCAGCTGAGCGTAGCTCGAGATTCTAGACTCCACTTCATGGCTGTCTCGGTACTTGTTTGCACACGAGACATCGTCACCTAGTCTTGGAGAGACGCTATTGTGCAAGGACAGCCTTTGATTGAAGTTTTGCGGGTGCCAAGGTGTATCCTGCCTGCAGTGTAACCCTGCATGTTGTTCATTGAACGTGAGATAAATACACCCTCACATCACGCCGAAACCTTTAGACGACCTCCTACAGAATAAGGCAGCTTGTTCGTCACCCGGCGATGCCGCGAGTTCTCTCGCGCGTTCTCTGCTTTCCTATTGTTACTGTTATTGTTGCTGTGATTGTTATTGTTGCACAACATTTCCCGTATTCGTCAGCGTTGGGAACCCAGCGTGCTCAGGCACCACACCGCCGTCGGGAACGGCCCACCTCCTTGAGGAACGCCTCCAGGCGAATCACGCCTGTTGGCTCTTATTCATCAGCTTCTGAATAGGAAGTCACAGCCGACTTCCGTGCTCCCTTAATTGAGCGAGAGAGAGAGAGAGAGAGATAGAGACAGGGAGGTAGAGGAACAGAATCACACTATAGCGTCAATCGGTGATAGCAGCAACTTGTGTTTACATAGAAGCTCTTGAATTCGTCGTTGTCGTTTTACCCACTAGTGCGTTCGACGGCTGATATTTGTCTGTACGCTATCATTTTTTCATACGATCATTACCTTTGACCCTAGACAATTCCCTAAGATCTGCTAAGACGTCGTCCCCAGCTCGAGTTCAAGTCGCATGTCGCACACGACTTAGTCAAATAAGACTGTGTATTTTACACAAGCTTACTACATAAACGTACATAGACACAGCCATTTTGCTTCTTCTACAGTATATATATATATATATATATATATATTTATATACCCGCTTTCGTTGTTTCTCTAAACACTCTGCTATAAAAGCGTGACATGTGTATTTTTTTACAGTATCTTTTAAGTGCGTTTTATTTACAGTATCTTTTGTGTATTACAACATTATGTCGTGTAGTTCGTAAGGCTGAAAGCCCGTGTCCGCATTTAGGTATATACGCAAAGAAAATAATAAATGAATCAACCATATATATATATATATATACTTTACTTGTATACATTGTGGTTATGTATAGATAACTTCCGAACCATTCTCGAACATCCCAGTAGTATAGATGATAATGGTTTTTATTTCCATTTGTATTATTATGAAGCAGGGACTCGATGTGGTAGTCCGTGCAGCCGTAACGTACGCTCATTTGCCTTCCAGGAGTGTCTTTGCGATCGATCCTGCCTGACGCCTTTCTCGGCCTGGAGAACATTCACGAGCTAGTGCTTCGAATTCGACACACTTCGGTCACTGAGCTGCCGGACGGTCTCTTGCGGTGAGAATAAATTCGATAAAACATACTAAAATCATTACGAGACATGCTACATGAGGGGGCTGTTAGGTGATAACCTCAGCACGCTATTCGTTCTCACAATTGGTGAGCGATCTGCCAGACGAAATTCAGCTGCGACATGCCGATAGCCGTGTCATCTACTCCCGGAGTCGGTTTTACCTGCAGCATTCACTTGTATCATTGGAAAAGTTTGTTGACCTCTTCTCTCCCGTGATCAGTGTGTCAAACACTAAAACCATGGAATTTCACCGCGGAGGTAGGCTTATCGAAAACAATAAATTTCATTTGAGTTCAGCACTAAGACAATTTGTTTGGATTGGTTCTTGGAGTGGTCGTCTCAATGCACGGAGTACATTTTACCAAGTTTAATGAGGAATGAGTTCGCAACAATTCTGTTAATTTAGAGTATCCCAGAGCGTCATCGGTTGTCGCTGGACGTCGCTCTCAGCTTTTTTAATTTGAAGATTGCGCCGCTGCTTACGCGATATAGGTCATATGGTCCCACTTATCCAAAGCGAACTTGACAGTACTTGACTTGGCAAAATAAAAGCCAGTTTTCTAAGGAAAGTTCTAGTAATCCACGGCACTAGCCGCTATCAGCTTGTCTATCTATTGGCCTTGGTACCATACTTTGAAGAGAACCATAGAAATACTTATGCCTTACCGAGAACGTAGGCCTTCGACAATAATATTGCTGAATGGGAATATACGCTTGCGTATGTCAATTGGCGTTTTTATAATACTAGAACGATGCTTACTAACTATTAGTAGGGTCCGTGTTTGGTTAGGTACTTTGCTTTCAGGTTTGGGTTTGCAATACTTGGATTTCATATTTAGTTGTGTATACGAAATAAAGATTAAGTACGAGTGCAAGCAATGTAGAAAATCGTAGGATCTGTAACACCTCCAACAGTGTACAAGAGCGATACCGCCGACGTGTTGCAGGAAAGCTGTGTTACAAATGTGTATAAACCAAGTATTGGTTAATAATATTAAATATGTATATATATATATATATATATATCGTTCGCACGCGGGCCTCGCAGTAGTGACGCTGGCTTGTACTAGTGTGATGCGAAAATGTTTGTGATTGCGGATGTCAGTCACCCGAGACGGTAGCGATCAGATAGGCAAGCTCGTTGTCCGCATTGTTTGTTGTTGAATATTCGTACTTGGCGGGTGTATTTTACTGTTATCGTTGCTGTTCTGGTTTTGCTGCACTTGTTGTCTTGGCCATGTTCAGGTACTTGACGGACGTCCGCTTCCTGACACTGGATCTCCGCTCGAATCTTCTGCAGAGCATATCGCCACGCGTTCTCGATTCGAAAAGGATGTCCCATTCAAAGGGCACACAATTTCTTGCAGGTAGGTTCTTTTGCTACAGTGGATACCGCAGCCAGCGCATGCTCCCGTTTTGGTCGGTTTTGGACTATGGCTTGAAACACTATGGCCTGGTTTTTCTGTCTATTATTTCGGGTTATTCGTATGTCCGTCTGAGCGGATGGAGGCAGGTTGGTAACCGGTGACCGACAAAGGCCTGGCCAGCATTACAACAACAACGACAACAACAACATCGATCACCATTCGAAACGTGTGTCGTCCCTGGTACTCACATCTACACTTTTAGAAATCACAACTCACACAGAATAGCGTACGCCTTGCCGGGGGGGGGGGGGGGGGGGACAGAATCTTTTGCCCGCCGTGCGGGATTCTAGCCTTCTTTGTTTCAGCGAACGATGTGTGTGGCTGAGTATTGTGCCTGTGTGCATGCCCCGCTCCCTCCCCGTGTCGGCTTTTCCCGCCTACTCTTCTACACAGCAGCATCCGATCGAAACTCTTCGCTCTTCATTGTCATGTCTGCCATCCAACGGTGAAGAAGGAACACTGCCATGTACACCGGCAGCTGTAGCCCAACTACGAGGCCAGCTCTGTAGTATGCGATACAATGTGCACACGAGTGTTCTGTTAGCACAGACTGTGTCGTTCCTCGTGTGCATTCGAAGAAACAAGCAGACAACCAACATAAAAAGAGAATATATACATGTACTCTCTCACTATTTCTCTCTCAGTATATATATATATATTTATATATGTGTATATATATATATATATATATATATATATATATATATATATATATATATGTATATATATATATATATATATATATATATATATATATATATATATAGAAGGGGTGAGTGAGAGAATGGGGGCAAAAAACTGGGGAAGCCACCACAGAGCAGCTCATCCAGGGGGAGGAAGGCAGACGTCCGTTATTTGCGTTGACATGTTTTCACTGTACGTCGAAATGTATTGCTACTACGCTTTCTGTGTTTCGTGCAGATGCTGCTGCTGTTGTTACCGCTACCTACATCTACTACCGGTACTACAGCGCTGCTATCTAATGCCTATGGCCGTAGACAGATTCTATAGCCTTGTATTAGCCGGCAGGTAAATTGAGATGGTCTTCCACTACCGCGCTTGTTTTACTGCTGCTAGCTACTACTAGTTCAATTTATCCTTCTGTGACTCCGCCTGCAACTTCTCTAGTTAGACTTCTACTTTGGCCACGATTTCAAGTACTACAGTGGTTACCGTAACGTAGAAATACAGACCAACATACATGCAAATCCATTTTTTACGTAACGTTCTAGTACAGAGAACATCGAACAAACAAAGGCCCACTTCCTGCGACCTGCCTCTGAGCAGAACATCTCATTTCAGGCAAATGCTTTGCGTTGGCGTCACTTGTCGTTACTGTTGAGGCTGCAACTGTCGTTGGCTTAAACGGGAAAACAACTAAATATGTGCTACTCTTCTATATTTAGACCTGCCCACATCCGCAAGTTCTTTGCAAAGATCAGAATGATCGAGCAGTACACAGTCACAGCAGGCGCGATCAGTCGCATTGTGGCGTGATCGCTTTGCAATTTCTTCACCCAATATAGCCCAGTTAAGACCAAGTCGAATATTACGAGCCAGCTAACGTAGGTATATTTACAATTTACAATTATTATTATTTTACTCAAATTGAGTATAATATATATTTTAAATGTATCTTCATGAAATTCTATCTTCTTCACGCTTCCGGCGAGAGACGTAGTGCAACGATTTTTGGTCCAGCGCTGTGAATATATACATGTACTCTCTCACTACTCCACTGCATGGTACTTGGCACACCTCTGCAGGCAGAACCGGCAGGTGCACAACTCGTACTCCTCGTGAAACGTTGCGTTTGAACATACCATGTAGTGATAACCATGCACTATGTTCCTGGTGTATTCGTGGCGATTGTCACATGCAGGACCAGACCAAAGGTGCAATGTATTGAAAACGTCCAAACCACAGATCTCCCGTCTGGCCTGTTCGACTATAGCTTCCCACTCCGAAATAAAACATTTGTAAGGTACTATACGCGGCATCTTTAGCCTTAGTCGGATTATTTCAACAGCCGGTGGACAGCCTCACATGAAATACACAAAGCGGCTCCTTGCTCGGATAGGCACGCAAAGCATTTGCTTTATATGTATATAATTAAAAACACCTTTCAAGCTGGTTAAAGTTTGCCAGCTGCAAACGGGCAGTCTTTGGACATTGCCTACTTCCCCGTAAAGAGAGACAAGTGCCTTCCGTACTGTTTCGTTTATATGCGCTGTGAACGTCGTTCCCGTATAATGAACCCGAAGGCCAAGATACTGGATAACGTAGGTATATGCCAGTCCGCAACTCTGCCATAGGATGGCTGCTCTTTCAAAGTATTTGATGATCAATTCATAAACTTGATATATAATTACCTAATTTCTGTGCTTGTCTACTACGATATACCGTAGGCGGGTTTCGACTGGAGGATAATCCATTTCGCTGCGACTGCAGTCTTGTATGGCTATCGCAGTGGCTACGTCGTTGGTTACGAGAAACCGTCAAGGTGCAGCGGTTCGAGCCGGCGACTGCCCTTCAGCTGCATCATATTGCTCGACAATCGACCTGCCTCCTGCCGAACGGAAGGTAAGATTGGGCTCAAGTGCTGAACTAATTTACACGTAAAAGTGCACAAGTATACAACAATCACAACTTTGATGTAGTACTGAATAACCGAATTTAAAAAAAAGGGAAGGAAAACGCGCAAGTTTGCCACATAGATCGTCTCTGTGTCTCAGACTGAGCAAATCCCGTGTTGTCTTGGCGTTATGCCACCGATCTGGCACTTAGGGTCTCGATTAAACAAAAACTAAAGTGCGCACTCACTTCAACAAATACTGAAGTAATGATACGGTCACACTATTTTCATGCGTTGTTTATTGCAGGTGAGTTGTAAGCTACTAGGTTGACTAGATTTTAGTATTCTTATGCCACTAAAACAGCAAACATGTTATTCGGTCATTTAGCGTTCTAGACGCAATGTTTTCTATGTGTTGTATGGAAACACATATATGACGACTTTGGCAGCCGTGGCAAGAAGTTTTTTTTACTCAACAAGGTTTTTGTTTATTTTTGTATTTCTTTTACTTAAATATTGATAAAGATATATCGGGTAATCTCAGTGCACGCAAATGCAGACTTGCGCAAAACTCAAATTGCAAGTGTTCTTTCCGCTAACAGGTCTACTTCAAATAACGAATTTCAACGTTTGCAATAAACAGAGGGTATGCTGTTTATTGCTTGACCGATTCTGTTGCAGTGCTGCGACTCACGTTGAGCTTGTTTCTATTCATTCTAAGAAGACACGTCTGTCGAATCTAGCTAGACAGGAGCTTAAGCAACTAACAAAGTAGACCTCAGTGCGTATCGAAGCGTTACGTAAATGATTTTCATGTGAATAGAATCCTTTGCTTTTTTTATATAGCCGAGGTACTATTTACTCGCTACCTTAGACATTCTTCCGATCGATGATCGACGTATTCGACGGGTATTGGACGCGAAAATGATACTCTGTGAAGGTAACTATAACGATCCTCAGCCAGAACGTTGCTACGGTGGCGCGATGCAAATCGTTGTTAACGCTAGCCGCCTTTTGAACCTGCAATTAGCGTTACTAAAAGGAGCCGCAATGTACACATTAACCTACCGCTAGGATCCTCATCTTTGTTTTGTGCTCGTGTCTATCGCAGAGAGGTGCGTACCAACGTCCTAGCATTACTGTAAAAAATATAAACGGTGAAAAGAGAACTCCAATAACGTTGCTTTAGCTCTCAGCATTTGGATCGTGAAAAGAATTGCCGGGCAAAAGTTAGCCCCGAAAATAAACCGATGCCTTTTCCTAAGTATCACAATTCGTAGTTAACGGCATATGAGTCTTCTATACAAAATTCAATGGTATCTAGATCCACGTGAGTAAGAATTACTTTCATGATGAGTCTTTTTTTTCTGCTGAAACGGCGCGTGCTAAATATGTAATTTTCATTTTACTTGGATTCTATCACTGCGCTGTATCGGGCTCCGACAAGCCATTTACGAGCCATTTTCGTTTAAGAAGATTCTGTAGCGATCTGTTAAACCCAATTTAAATTTTAGGAGCGTGAGAAACCAAATTACGTTGCTGTACTGGCCGCATTCCCCGGATCCGCATATAATGGACACTTAATAAATACAGGTGTATGTTTCATATCTAAGCGCGTAATTTAAGTCTATTAGCTTAGGCCTCTTTCGTCACGGAGCGCTTTTCTATACAGACACTCAATGGTATGTCCACGTGAGTAGTAATGAATCTACTGCTGAGATCATAATAAGTCTCCTGCTGAGACTGAGAGTGCAAGACTCGTAACTCGATTTCATATGACTTGGATACAACTTTACAACTCCCAGTTGCTGCGTAAAAAAGGATCAGATGGATTCTAACTAAACTCGGCCTCACTTGTACGTTGGAAATATCGTGTGTTTTGTGTTCCGTCAATTTTAGCAAGCATGTCCTTACACTACTAACACTGCCAGTCGAGTCACAGCGTCTAATGACTACCTAACAATGTTTGGCAGTTTTTTTTTTCCATAAACAGAAGTCAATGTATTTACCTATGTACGTATCTGTCCACTGAACGTACACACTTACTTGTTAAAGTCAGAGACCTATATGAGGAAATATGCCGGTACGCTTCCAATGTGTGCAGCTGTGTTCGCATACTATGTCGCCGATTGAACGGGGCAAAATCATACGATGTCAAAAGGTGTTGAATAATTTAGTCAAACGCACGTGCAGCCGAATCGAGGCAATACTAATGCAGTTGGAACACTCACTTTTTAGGGAGAGAGAGAGATGTATCTTGTAAAGATTGCACTAGTGTGCTTCCATTATCACCCGGTGAAATATTAACTCAAGTTAATCTCCAACGGTAGCGAGTGCGATCCTTATCCAATGGCTCATATGGTGAGTGCGCGCTACCACTGAATAGCAAACAGATTTTGTAGGCAAATAATGCAGTCCTGTTTCATTAATTTTCGTAGCAAATTTGATACAAATAATATTTAGGAGACTGTGCATATGACAAGCACTCGGTGTGGCTGTTTTTTTAATTGTAGTTAGCGATCAGAAATTAGTAATACTCGTTTGTGCTAGTTTTATATATATATATATATATATATATATATATTGTCGGTATTGTATTTCTAATACAATCATCAAATTTTTTTAACTGGAACTTTTCCGATTTGATATTATAACCCATCAATATGAAAGTCATTATTGGCAAATGAAGTTAGAAGTTAGATATTGCCACGAGAAGGTCTTGAGTATTGGCTCGAAAGGTTACCAAAAATGTTACTGTCTAAGGATGAATTTGTTCTTCACAGGCTCACTGTGAGGTAGATTTGCAGACATATGAAATTCTCGGTCACCTGCAAAGCCACAACGAAAACGGCATAATATTGATTCTTGGCTATATTAGGTGCCATCTTATATGTACGCGGCGTTACTTGTATAATAAGAGGGTACACTGATGACTCCTGACTGCGAGTGAAATGTTATATTTATTTGAGATGATTAGTAGAGTTGGGACAACTGCTATTTAAGTTCCTGACGTTCAACACGGTTGTTTAGCACTTCATGCGTAACCAGTGCATCTGTGATAAGTTGTACGGACGAACAGTCAGGTTGATGCCTACTAATAAAAAAAAAGCCTCGCCCGAGATGTAACTAGCTCATGAAGTCGTGTTTGTTCAATCAAATTTGCGACGAAAACCGATTAGCGGTAGCATTGCGTTTAATACCGGAATCGAATTATGTATATCTCAACTTTTCTATATGTTCCGCAGTATTTTCAAACGAACAAAAATATCTGCAGCAACGGCGAGATACTGAAGAAACATGGCATGTTACAATGTGCAATTTCAGATCAATGCCGCTGGTCGAATTCTCGTCAGAACATTTCCACTGTGCAACGACGGCAGCATCAATCGGATCGAGTGGCGCTTTGCATCCGCGCGGCGTCATCGTTGCTATTTTGCTGCTTCTCATCACCGCACTTTTGCGACAGCAACGCTGACCCTGATCGCCTGACCCTGTTCGAACACCCGAGAGTCGAGAACTGTGTACAGCCGGATACACTGCCGGGTACTGTACGCTGATATTTTGGCTACCGCCAAAAGTATCGGCTGGAAACTTATCGACAAAGTGTATAGGCAAGCAATAAACGTTTTTACAGTTCAAAGTACTTGGCAGGCCTCCTTATTTATGTTTATAGATAAATGTGTATGTATCTATATATATATATATATATATATATATGTATATATATATATATATATATGTATATATGTATATATATATATATATATATATATATATATATATATATACGAGGTGTGTTCAAAAAGAATCGCGACTTTTGAATTTTCGCGGGTTACGTATATTCAAATTTCGATTTTTTGGGGCGTTATGTTGGTACTCATGTCTCTCACTTATGCCGACAAGCTCGGCCATTTTGAATGTTCACTTAATTGTTGACAGCTGCTTTGCTTGCACGTGTTTTGGATCGTCTTCGATTTTTACCTATTCAAAAAAATGGATCAAAGAACCTGTATCAAATTTTGTGTGAAAAACGAAATTAAGTGCGCGGATGCATTCCGAATGTTGACTGTGGCATACGGAGAAGCTACCTTGGACCGAAGCAACGTTTATCGGTGGTACAAAATGTTCTCAGAAGGCCGAGAAGATGTGAACGACGAAGAGCGTGCCGGACGCCCGAGCACTTCAACAACAGACGAAAAAATTAATGAAGTGGAGAAAATGGTATTGGCCAATCGTCGAATCACCGTTAGAGAAGTTGCTGAGGACCTAAACATATCGATTGGCTCGTGCCATTCGATTTTTATCAATGATTTGGGCATGAGACGGGTCGTCGCGAAATTCGTACCAAAATTGCTCAATTGCGACCAAAAACAGCATCGCATGAACATTGCTAATGAGATGTTGGACTCTGTCAGCGACGACCCAAATTTGCTCCAGAGGGTCATAACTGGTGATGAATCGTGGGTTTATGGTTATGACGTGGAAACCAAAGCTCAATCATCTCAATGGAGGCTGCCGCACGAACCAAGACCGAAAAAAGCGCGCCAAGTTCGGTCGAATGTGAAAGTTTTGCTGACAGTTTTCTTCGATTGCAGGGGCGTGGTGCATCATGAGTTCTTGCCACAGGGTAGAACGGTCAATAAGGAATATTACCTGCAAGTTATGCGCAATTTGCGCAAAGCAATCCGCCAGAAACGCCCGGATTTGTGGAAGAACAAAAATTGGCTTTTGCACCACGATAACGCCCCTGCTCACACATCGTTGCTTGTGCGCGAGTTTTTGGCCAAAAACAACACACTAATGATGCCGCAGCCACCGTATTCCCCAGATCTGGCCCCCTGTGACTTTTTCTTGTTCCCTAAACTGAAGAGGCCCATGAAAGGACGACGTTACGCTACGCTTGACGAGATAAAGACGGCATCGAAGGAGGAGCTGAACAAGATAAAAAAAAATGGCTTTTTGAAGTGCTTCGAAGATTGGAAAAACCGTTGGCACAAGTGTATAATATCTCATGGGGATTACTTTGAAGGGGACAAAATAGATATTCATGAATAAATGAATAATTTTTGAAAAAACACAACGCGATACTTTTTGAACACACCTCGTATATATATATATATATATATATATATATATATATATATATATATATATATATATATATATATACATATGTGTATGTATCTATATATATATACGTGGTGACGTAAGTTGCTGGCTAAGGTCAGTCCATTATTATATACAAACGAGCCGATCTTGTATTATGACTTTTTCGTATTGGTTTGTTAGGTTATATAAAAAAAAAACATTGTGCGCTTCGAATAACGTAGAGGGTGTTCATAGAGCTCTACACGCGAGCGTGCCAAACCAAGGCCTTTTTGAGACCAGCGAGCTAATCAAGCCAGGCTATGTGGGTAAGTTGTCATCTGCTAGGCGACAAGAGCGGTTATGTGTGTGAAGCTCTAAGGGTTCTTGTTTACTCGTTGAGTGCAGGGGCTTGAATTCAGAGTGGATAATGAAGTTCAGAGATCATTTTGGTGCATAGTGTGAAACCGTGCGATGGAAAATTGAGTAGACTGGTTGATTTAAAGTGCTACCACCCTCAATTGAATCTAGTGGAGTATAACGAAACCACCCACGCCACGGTCGGTAAGCTTTAAATGAATAATTCAAATTTAAACGGCTGCTCAATAAATTGAGAGCAGTAAGCACAGTAGATACTCACGGTAGTTCTACAGTGCACAACCTAACATCTAGATAGTTGAGACACTATATATCCAGCATAATGCAGTAGAACACTATATATGTGGCACCGCTTAGATCTGGCAGTTTCTAACTCTCGTTGGCTTGTGGAAACATCTTGGGATTATAATACGAGCCTAAAATTAGTTAACGTTGGGTTAGCAGATAAGTTTCCTGATTTCCGGTACATTGTTGGCCTTTGGAATTGCGAAGCTTTGAGTCGAAATCGGGTAACAAGATGATCGTGCTTGGCGCAACTGGTACCAGCAATAAAAATCCTGCTCTTCCCGTCCCATTCGATTATTATCCTTACCTTAAGGCTAGTTGGGAGGCTGTGGATGGTCTGCAGAGTCGAACCCTGTGGTGAGGTGCATCCGAGTGGTGCACCACATATCCACATAGGTGCACGGGTTCGGGCCCCACAGTTGCACATTTGCATTAATGGTGTCCGTCTTACGAAGCAATGCGAAAGCAGTCCCATGGACGTTAAACGTTGGCTGAGGGTTAGCCCGAAAACGTTTAGGGGATGGCCTGCGGAGATGACAACGTCATGGACCGATCGCCCGGAAAAGACTCCAAGGAGATAAGCAGGGCAGAAGGTGAAAACGTAGACGGGCTTACAGAGCTACAAAAACAAACGAAAGTGGCCTGCGGAGGATTCACCAGAGAGGGATGCTTCCGGCGAAGAAGGTACCAGAAACAGAGGCCGAAGGAAAAATAAACCTCTAAGAGGCGATTCGGGCAATGCGACAATACAGTGCCCAGGTTGCCGCACTACAAAAAGCCTTCAACACCAAAATTAAGTTAAAAGTTTCTGGCTATTTACTATATATTGTCGAGCCCGGTGGCGTGGTGGATTGAGTCTCCGCCTCGCAGCCGGAGGAGACACATAGGTGCGCGGGTTCGAACCCCACCGTTGCACATTTGTATTTATGGGGGTCCGTCTATGAGGCAATGTGAAAAACAGTTCCGTGGACGTTAAATCTTGGCTGAGGGTCAGCCCGAAAACTTTATAGCTATTTACTATATTAGAGTTAGCAGTGAGGCGGCGGAGAGGACTCGACGGCAGACGGACGTGGCGACTAGACGAGGAAGCATAAGAAGACATGCCGCAGTACTGACGCTTCTGAGAGGCTCCTTATTCCTAAATGGTATAGGTATACATATGTAGGCATGCTGTTAACGTGGCGTACAGTATGTTGTACACGTTCCTAGCAAGGTTGGCTCCAAAAATCGTTGTGACATTCAATTACGCGCTCGCAAAGGACGCATTTTTTGCATTCTTTTGCGTAGACGAAGTTTCATTCTAAAGTAAGCAGATGTTTTTAAAGTAGATTAGTTTATTATGCAACCCTTATTGTGTGTTCTTGGGAGCTATTCTTCTTCGTACAAAGAAGCAGCTTATTTGGATTTTCCGGAAGGGCCACGGAAACCCTGCGTCGAGCCGTCTACACCTGCGCAAGGATGCAAGGCGTCCTTCGCCACGTTCCTTTCTCTAGGTGAACGTACGCATATATCTCCGTTTGTGTATTTGGTTTTTAGCGTAGAACGGAAAAATTCAGTGTATTTAAGTTATGTATATATATACATACATATGTAATTTTCTGTACACGGCAATTAATTCCCCTACTTACGATGTATCCTTGTATCATACCTAAAATACCAAGAATACGATGGCGTGGACCATGTAGACACTGTTGGAGTCCGCACTAGGACCAATTCTGTTTAATAGTAATATAAATAATAGTAATAATAAATAAGCATTGGCGGGTATCCGACAATACCTCCGCACGCTAGATTTCGAACAAACTCCACGAAAAACAGAAGCATTTTTTAAATGCCGAAAGCAACCTCCACAGGGTCTAAACATACGCCTGGAAGGGCATCCAGTAGCACCTATGCTCATGGTTAAATAGCTGGGCGTGATCCTGGATAAAACACCTCATGTGCGCTACGTAGCACACGATCTGCCAAAGCCCCAGCAGAACTACGAAAAATCCCCCCGCGGACTAGAGTAGCAACCGGCTCTCAGCGCCGTCTTATAGTACAGGCGTAGATAGCTTTATGCTATATGTCATACATTATGGGAGCGCACGAATGCCAGTG
This sequence comes from Dermanyssus gallinae, assembly GCA_003439945.1. Taxonomy (NCBI): domain Eukaryota; kingdom Metazoa; phylum Arthropoda; class Arachnida; order Mesostigmata; family Dermanyssidae; genus Dermanyssus; species Dermanyssus gallinae. Next base: position 115,245 of record QVRM01001762.1, on the reverse strand, counting down.
TTACATCACACCGTCCTTTCAACAAGACTCAAAGACTTATGGCGCTCAACATCGCACGAGCAAGTTTCACGGCTTTCACAGTAGCCATACAAGTTATCTCTAGACAAGTTCTCTGAAGAGTAAAATAACTAGCTTTAAGACGTCTTTACTTAACGTCCGGAAACAGGCGGAGGGACCACTTATCAACAGAACAGACACGCTAAGCAAAGGTAGCCAGCAATAGAAAGCAATCCAGACGGGTCATCCTGGATACTGGAAAAATCAATGCTCCCTGATCTAAAAAAATATACAGCCTCAAACACGACTCGTTTACCCACCCACGTGCGCAACTTCTAACATGCTACCTCGATACCTGCACCGCATTGGTAAATTTTACCCCTCCCTGTGCCGTATGTGCAACTTAGGAAAGACTAATAATGAAAGTCACTAAACGCTGTGCCTTTTTCAAAAACTGAACGCGGCTACTTTCTCGGAAGCGAAGACAGGAAAGTCCCCTGACATGCCAAACCCTTGTAGAGGCGCTAAACAAGAATCATTAATTTTTTTATGATTTGTGTATGGAGATTTGCAAAATTTGTCTCCGAGGCGACAATAATCGTCACACAAATTCGAGCAGCCTTAATGGCAAGATAACGTGGCCAAGTGAAGTAATCTCGATAAGACAGTAGTGAGTCCTTGCTAATGTGGCCTTAACAACGGCGACTGGTATGCGTCATGCACATTACCTGTTAATGTCTGAAAGACAACTTAGTAATCAATGATACACCAACATCTAGATACGCAAGCCACGTTTCGATCATTGGCTATTCGCTTAGGATCCCGCTCTCCATTTTTGTTAGATCAAATTGTGCGGTGGTTTATATATACAGGTAGTTCAATAAGTTCTTAGAATGAAAACCAAGAATTTTCCAAATCATGTTTTTAAATTTTTCTTATTCGATATACTCCCCGAGATGCTCAATACACTTTTCCCACCAAGATTTCAGAGCTTTTATACCTCTTAAGTAGAATTCCGCGTCTTTAGACTGAAAATAGGCATTGACAGCAGCCTTAACCTCTTCATTGCTGGAAAAACGCTTTCCACCGAGACTATTCATCAAATGTTCGAAGAGGAAATAATCAGAGGGGGGCAGGTCTGGAGAATAGGAAGGTTGTTCAATAAGTTCGAACCTCAGTTGGGCCAGTTTTGCCGATGCTTGCCGGGACTTGTGTGCAGGAGCATTGTCCTGGTGAAACAGGACAACCTTCTTCTGCAAAGCGGGCCGTTTCACGATAAGTTCTTGCTAAAGGCAGTCCAACAGTCTTGCATAATATCCTCCTGTGATCGTTTTACCGCTCTCAAGGTAGTCGACCAGCATTATTCTACGTTGGTCTTAAAAAAACTGTAGCCATCACCTTTCCGGCCAATGCCGTTGTCCGCACCCTCTTCGGAGGTCCTTCATCAGGTACACACCATTGGCAAGATGCTTCTTGGGTCTCGGGAGTGTAGTGATGGACCCAGCATTCATCGACGGTCATGAATCTGCGCCAAAAGTCCGACGGATTGTTCGACATCTTGGCCAAATTTCGCTGTGAAGCGAAAACAGGCGCGTTTTTTTGGCCTTGGTTGAGCAAATGCGGCAGCCATTTTTCTCTGAGCTCTTTCATCTTCAAGTTTTCGTATAGGATAAAATGCACACTACCTAAACTAATTCCTAATGCCTCCGCTATCTCCTTAATGTTCATTCGCTTATCTGTGCCAACGATGTTTCGCACTTTCTCTATGTTTTCCTCATCAGTTGCCGTTTTTTGGCCTCCTGGACGTAGTTCATCTCGGTGCTCCTGCGACCTCTTTTTAACACATTAATCCAGTTGGAAACAGTGGCAAAACATGGCGCAGAGTCACCGTACCTCTCGTCCAACCCAATTTTTACTTGGGTCGCATTCCAACCTTTGAAATAAAAATGCTTGATAACCACTCGAAACTTTTTTTTCTTCATTTTTAAAAATCACGCCGATACGTTGCACGGGAAAAGCTATCAAACAAAATCGCAACGGCCAATCACCATAATATTTTGAGTGCTAGCAGTCGAAAAGTTGCAGTTCCTAATAGCGGTGGAAGCGCGCCAAAATTCGAATTCTAAAAACCTCATTCTAAGAACTTGTTGAACCACCTGTATATATTCCAAGCAAAATGGCTTAGTGGCAAAGCCATTACCTTGCATTCGGGAGATTGTGGGTTCAAGGCCGGCCACTCTTAAATGGTTTTCATGGTTTCCAATTTAGACAAGGTGAATACCGGGGTGGATTCAAACCGACCATGATCGGGCAAAAAGCAGGAACCACAGATGTCTCAATAAAATGAGATGGTGCATTACCATAAAAAAATGTATATATATATATATATATATACCTCTAGACAGTGGAATGGATGGGTATTAGCAGTATGCACAATAAGCACAGCGCAAGATCATAATTAGCTGTTTCGGGCATTTATAGGACAAAGTCACGCAAAATTTATGTTTCTTTAAATATATATATAGCCGAGCAATTACCTTGAAACTCTATTTTAACCTGGGCCGGCCACTCTTTTATGATGTGTCCGGCTGCCACACTCTTATACTGGTTTTTACAGTTTCCGATTTAGATAAGCAATTCATTATTTTAAAAACCGGACTACACAGGAAAAACGGGGAGCACAAAGTCTTAACAAACGAGGTGGTGCATTACCATACACCTCATGATTAGCTGTATTCGATTCGGCAACATTATAACACAAATGGCGCACAGGGCGTTACAATTATGGGTTAGTAAGATATTTGGTAAATGAAACGTAGCCGTATGTAACAACAAGGCTTTCTTCGCCAGATTGCTGTTCATGGTAGGTAACGCTTGTCAATATGTTGACATATATGTTTTTCATATATGTCTCTTTATCAGCGTACTATGGGAGCTAGTGACTAGTCATAGAGTGAGTGCACCGTATTTCGTATTAAAATGTAGACCATGATTTTAATATCAGTAAGGGACTCCATGTAACTAAAAAAATATTGTTTATGTTGCAAAAAAATATAAAAAAATAAAATACTCGTATTAAGGATAATAAATAATTATTCTTTTTTTTACCATATTACTCACTCAAGCACGATTTTTCAACTTTCGATGGCTATCTACAAAGCAATAATAAGCAATAATTAGTCTAATGCCTCTCTCTATCTCGTTAAAGTTAGCCGAGATGTCGCCCCTGGAGCGAACTTAGAGGTGATGGTTGCACGCTGACGTGGCAACCTTGAAGCAGCCACGGTGCCTACATTCATCGAGTGCGAGTACTGCGACTGTCAATCCATATATATATGTGTGCATACTCCTGTTGGCACGCTTCTGTTTAGCGCCCTCCACGAGGCTACTAAACGGCTGGATAGAGAAATCGATCATTTCACCGACACCCATCCATCACTAACAGATGTGGGCCGAAACAAGGACTCTAAGCGCCGCATCGAGCGCCCTCACTCTTTTTCTATATATATATATATATATATATATATATATATATAGAAGGCAAGGGGCGACAAGTAAAACAAACAACCTACCTAGAGAAACAGGACTCTTATTGAAGTAGCCCTTCGTGCTGCCTTGCTTTAGACAAATACCGATCCATTGTACTGTTGCTGGCGTGCCGGCTTTAAATTGGGAGATTTAGTCTCGATATGCGTTGCAGTGGGTCAAACGCGACGGACAAGGTCGCATGTAGACAATAGCATATTCTGCGGCTTGATTTTATATTGGCGTTTCCCGTTCAAGGTGTATACATATCTGTACGTATACACGAAGGAGAACTTTTTCAAAAGTTCGCAGTGCTTCGACACGTTTGTTGTAGACTTTGCGGTGCGTCTGGTGGTTCTATGTATACCTCGTACTCGCATACAAAACGGACTCTGGCAACTGCACCAATGTTCTGAGGATTTCTGAGGATTCTTGCATCTCGTGATGATTCAGCTCAAGTAAAAACTAGGTGGTTTCGTTCGGCTACCTATGAGGTAAGTTGATTTACATACGCTTTGTTTGAAATGATAGCATATAATTTCAAGGGGGGCACTATCGATCATAACGAAACGGCAACACTTTTTTAAGTTAAAATACTCAATAAAGCAATTTTTTTTAACATAGCAGTTCAGTTCTTTCAAATAGTTAGTACATCCCTTCGTATCAAAAAGAACGTGCTAATTCATCTTCTGATCAAAACGTACTGTTTCGGTGTTGACTGTTCGCCTTGTTTGTCACCGTTGGCACCACAAGGGTTTCTTTGCGCTTAACACTTGACGCTCTGACAACTATAAGACGGAATTGAGATTATGTGTTTTGTAATAGGACATCTTCTCGTTGCCTCGCATTTAATAGATTAAGCTTAGAATGACAGATAGGGCTTGTGTTTTTCTGAGGCGACCATCCAAAAAACGTTTGCCCTACCCATCACCTTTGATTTTAGACATATTTTGTGTTCACATTAGTATGTCTAAATTAATTAGTGACTTACATTCACAGAACAACTAAATTGGCCTTTACCCACAATCAGTGTCGAGCCCGGTGGCGTGGTGGCATGCGTCTGCATTTAACTTCTTACTGAATGCTTTGAGTATAAAAGAAGAGGTCGTATTCGCTACTTTAAGGCAAGGAAGACATGGGTTTTCACTTCCTTGGTAGTTTGCTACTAACGTCTTGCTAACTCACGCATATCCGTGCAATAGGACATTGTGTTAAAACTAGTACGTGATACGCATCCCACAACGTTGTTTATCGAAGCGTATAAACCACCCTACGCAACGGAGTTTTGCCATTTAAATTTTCCTGGTGTGCATATTTAGTCCGCCACCAAGAAGAAACACTATTTTACAAAAACGCTTATTTTCAAGTGTGGTTGGCAATTAGCTGTCATTAATGACTTAACGTTATACTTGCGTAGTGTCTTAGAGCTGTGGGAACTGATAGTAGAGCAAGGGCCACATATTAATTCATTTTATTTTTGTTTTTTTACTACTGAAGTGGACATGGATGTGCGTTAATAGACCCTATACGCTTTTTATCCTTCTCCTTTTTGTTGGTAGCAAACGTTACAAAGCTGGCCCGTCGTCGTTCAACTACATTTCAAGTTTTATTGGTGGCCCTCTCTATGACGAGGACCCTAGAAGGAGGTACAGTTTAGCCAGAACGATCGTGTTTAAAAAGCATTTGACCGACTGAAAGCTAAAGATGGCAGACGTAGACTTATTATTCTACATGACCATCGACCATGAGGTCGACATCTGATCACTAGATCATCTTACTCCATAACGCTGAGAGTCAGCGGCTATGCTGCCACTAGCACTGTTGGATTGGTTTTTTGTTTATATTAGAGGTTTGGAAGGGCTAATGCACTATCGGTACAGGCAACCAACAGCCCCTAGTGTGGAGCTTTCACACACTAAAAATCTCAATCCTGTTCACCTTTCTAGAGTTCGGAAATGTGTAGCACTACTTCAAGACCGTGGGAGGGAAGCCTCGTGTTCCACCGGCTTTCATGGATCTCGTTGTGAGCTCACGAACCTAAGAGGATGCGTCGAGTCGTTCTACGGACGGCTGGGTTGCCATAGCGTTTTCTAGCCACGTCTTCTCGCGCATAATAGCGTCTAAGAAATAGACGCCTGTTGCCCTTGCTCCATCGTGCTCCCTTACACCGGCAACTAAGGAAGAAATACATACAAAGATGCACCAGTCGAAAATTGGCCATTGGAGACGATCACATAATAAACAACATTATTAAAAAACAAGCAGATACATTTACGTATACTCTCTTAAAACTAACAAACGCTAGATTTACTATGCTATTTATGCAAGGTAGCAAACAATAAATGCATACGTTTAAACCCATATCCTTATTAAACACTATTGGCAAGTTAATTAAAAAATGAATTGCCAAGCGACTAAAACAATAGATGCATTAAAATAAAATATTACACGATAACCCGTTTTGCTTTAGAATTGATAAGAACACAGATTCAGCACTAATGTTTGTACAGGAAACGATAGCTCGATGGATTGGCGACGGAAACTGGCCCGTAGCAGTATTTCACGATCGCTCATAGTTACCATTTTACCACACGTTTATCTCCTTAAGGAGATGTCAAACATGGAAATCAATTCTCGAGCATTAAACGTAGTCGCCACGTATTTTCACTGTAGGAAGTAGAATTATTCATATAATAGTGCATTGTCAGAGGTGGATCTAAGACTTTTCGGTGTCACTCAGGGTTGAGAGTGGGCGCACACTATTATGCGTATTGTATGCAGCGACATTCACACACCAACATTCACGACAGATCAACTAAGTATATGCTGGCAGACGATACTACGTTCGGGTATATAAGTGTTTATACTTGTGTAACAAAGCATTTACCGCGACCGACAGGCATGTTGAACAAGGGCCAACGTAGGTAATTGATTGGATGAAAACAAACGGGCTTGTAATGAGCCACAACAAAACGAAATGTATACATTTCGAATTAAAAAGTCGTAAAAAATGACATAGCCATACCCGACAAAAATTGAACTTCATAAGCCTTTTAGCAACGATAACATGCAACTCTATCCAGCTGATGCAGCTAACAGACACAGCTAAATATCTTGGAATCAAATCAGCAGTAATATGTCACGAAACTCACACGCAGACTAGACTGCCAGCAACATCCGAAACTGAATTGCAGTCCACAGGTAAATACGTTCACCTGCTACGACAAGATTCAAACTAGATTTATACAATGCAATTCATTGAATCCTATTTTAGATATGCAATTGTCGCCTTTGATGGAACCTTATTAACTGTTCTGCAACAATATGTGGTCTTGCAAAGAGCGATGCGACTAATCGCCGTTGTTAGTGCTACAACTAGTGCACTCCACAGATGCGCACACTCAAAATAGTTTAATTTTGCCGACGTTACGCTCAATCCGCATTTGCCTTCTTCTTTCTGAACGACGGCGCTGTACAAAAAACATGGCAAAATGGCATACGAGATGGATCAAAAAGTGATGATACATATGTATATATTAAATAACATTTACTTAGTCTTTTAAAGGTGGTAATTTTTCTAGCATTCCAGCTGGCATAAATTCGACGAAGACGACTCCCTTGTAATCAAGAAAAACAGTCAAGTGGATATGCTTAGTGTTGGATATGCTCTGTCTGGAAGCACTACTGGGAGGATTGGGGGTTTGGTCTCAATGTTGTAACCATTTATTTATGGCTCGTCTCCTTGAATCACTCCCTGTCGCCTGAAGGTTCAATACGGGCAATTCCCTACGGACGTTAATTTGCCAAAGAGTCAACATTTTTGGAACGAGCTTCGCTGCTAGTTTTCTGATGTGTAAAGTATCGGCTAAGACTGTTACAACTGGTCCATAAGTTATCTTTCATTTATTAGCTCTCTGGTATTAACTTGGCGGTTGTTAAGTAATATTTCACAAACCATTCTCACGTTTTCTTCTGTTATTGAGGTCGAAGGCCTTCCCTAACGAGGGTCATCTTCGATTTCCATCGCGAATTACCGCGTATACGTTGTGTTTTGAGACACTGCTTGATCACCATAAGTTCGTAATATTTTACTCAATTAGAAACATATGATTTGGTTTTCATCACGAAACTTGATGCAAGTTTGTTGCTCATTTCTTTTCAGTTCCTCAAAAATATTCAAAGCTCATTTTTTAAATGTTTTTGTTTTATTCACTTTGTGAACCAAACTCAAACAATAAACTAAACAAAAAAAATTGGCATACAAGTGTGTAGCTGATGGGTGACGCTTTTAAGCAAAACAAACCGGAAGACCTTGTTGAACTTGTTCAATTCTTTAAAATTGGAAGTACTAAAACTTGTCAATCAGCCATCGTAATTAATATAAACCATAAGCGAACGAAAAAGTGCATCGAACAGCGACTCACCACTTTATTTCAATTATGTTTTTCTCACTCAAATTGATCACTTTTACACAGTTTGCAGGGTTTTATCATAATGCTTTATTTACTTCACGCTTCTGGGGAGAGAGTAATGCAACGATCTTTCTGCTCCAGGGCTGTGCATTCTACTGCATGGTATTTGACACACCTCTGCAGGCAAAACCGGCAAGTGCACAACTCATATTTCTTGGTAAATATCGTTAGAGACGGCGTTGGTGTATGTATACGTGGCGACTGTCACTTGCAAGGCCAGACCAAGGGTGCTAGGCATTGAAAACCTCCAAACCCCTGACCTTCGGTCTGGCCTGTTCGACAAGTTTAGCTCCCCACTCCGAAAACTCACCAATTTCTAAACCTATTGAACAATTGTATATTTGATACACACAGAATGAAAGCCGCCCATAGTTAAAACTCGCCATACGAGAGCAGATCGCAGCCCTAAGCGACACTTAAATAATTTCTGTCCTCGAGTAACGAGAGACTAGTGGCTGCCGGCCAACACCGCTACAGCAATGATAGTGGTGCTGCCGCACAGTATGATGACTAGCGGCACATATGACTGTGAACAGGCCAAATTGCCGATGTACGTGGCCCAGTGTGCAAGAACATGTGTGTGATTTTGAACGTGGCATTCAACTGACTAGATCCTCTCGATTGTTGTTACATTCGAATGGTGCAGACGTGTCTTGACTGAGCTCTGTGTTTTGTGCAAGTTTTAACTTAACTTTCGACTGTCTTAACGGTTGTGCTGTGCTGAGATGATTCTACTAGAGCCAGTGCATTCGTAGAGCAATGCCGGTTGAACGGAGTCCGCCTTTAAAGCCACCAATTCCACCATTGGTAGCATCGGAGCCAACCGAAGAATTGCCAGATGATACTCGTGAAGTGCAAAACGACACCCGTGTCAGTGCTGCTACAAAAGCGGTCTCTACTGCTGGTACTGACGTCACCAAGCAACAGCCGCCGGCATGTACCGACAATAAAAGTGCACCCGATGCAGATGGGGAGGAGAAGAACAACAAACGGAAAGCCAGCAGTCCGCCTCTACAGCAACAGCTGAGCAAGGCTGATGAGAAGAAAAGAAAGAAGTTGACAGTCTCGGCAGCAAAGAAGCAGTCAGCTGGAGAACGGCCAGTGGAGAGTGGCAACGACACTGACAGCGCGGCTCCAGTTGCAGCTGACTCCGATATAATTGTACATTTGCAAAGAAATCAAGTGGTTGTTAGTGGAACGCCGCTTGAGGCTGGAGATGATGCAGGATGGTGTGAGGTAGGCGCTGGAAGGAAACCTGTGGTAGCTAAAGAAGCCAAGGTTCAAGTCAAAGAGAAAACTGATGCTGTAATATTTTCAGTTAACAATAATCAGTTGGAAATAAACTTTAACGCTATATGCGACGACATCGCGAAACATATTACCGGTCCGGTAGAAGAAACAACTTTTACTAGAGGAAATCTAGTTATTGTCGCAGAAAACGCTGAGGATAGAGCAGCTCTGTTGAGTCTGCAGTTGTTAGCCGGTGTTCCTGTCACTTCTCGAATAAGTGGTTCTAGATCGGTAGTGAAAGGAAAGATTAGCGGTGTGCACCCATCGTTAACCGAATCTGTTATTGCCAGTGCTCTTAAACCGTTTGGAGTCATAGAAGCAGTTCGTGTTCGATCCAAAAACGCCAGGACGCGTTTTGTGATGGCCACGGATAATGTAATTCTGACATTTTCAGGAGCTAACTTTCCGGCTGAAGTACGATTGGGTTTTAAGTCACACGGCGTGGTTTTCTACCGGGAGCCTCTGCATTGCTACCGCTGCTACAGTCTAGACCATCTGCAATCGGAATGTCGACTAACGAGTCCCCAATGCCGACGCTGTGGTTCTACCAGTCACATTAGAAAAGATTGCAATCAGCCCGCTTGCTGTTGCTTATGCAAAGGTAGCCACAAAGCGACATTTGGGTCGTGTGTTCAGCGGCTAAAGTGTATAGAACTTTTAAAGAAATCCGCCAAACATGTAATTCAGAAACAACCTGAGGCCTTACTTGTTAAACTTTGCGCACCTGTGGTGGACATTCAGCCCGCCGCAAATTTTAGCAGGCGCAGTTTTGCTGCTGTTGTCCAAAATGGAGTCAAAGTTTCTGTAAATAACGTTCGTGATACGAAAACGAGGGAGCCCGCCCTAAGTCAGCCTGTAAAGACAGTCGCTGACAACGTGAGTGCTCCTACGCTCAGCATAGAAAAGATCTTGCAGTCGGTTGCAGAGAAGCTTATCTCGCGGATAGTTGACACCATTGTGGCTCAAGTAGGCGCTGTTATCGAAAAACTAATCGCGTCGATCATCCCGGGGCTGTCTCTGAACTCTCGGGCGGTATCTGCAGAACAATTGACTCCCGCGTCCCAGTCTGGTGGGATAGACATCCGTAAAGAGATAGAAAGTGCAATAAAAGCGGTCTTCGCCCCTGCACAAGCAGACGACTTAATCGAAGACCCTGCTTTCCTGCGGTCTTGTGTCTCAGAGGGCTCACAGGTGGTACAGACCGAAACTTTGTAATGACCAGTCGGCAAACTGATATCCGACGCTGGGTCTCGTCAACCACGCAGACAGAACAACTCGCTGGTCAACTACAAGCAGACACGCCCACTCAACCGACAACTTCTAACCGACTACTAAACCAACAACTTTAAACCGACCCTGGACAACCTTTTCAGATCGCCAACTATTTTGCGAAAGTCGTGTACATTAAATCTATGTTAAAAATTATATCTTGCACACTCCGCTCTCTTAGAAGTCTTGTTGCAGCAGAATTATCTAAAACTATAAATTATCTGTGCTCTTCTGCCTCACCGGAAAATTGGAAACGGCTATTTGCTTTCCCTTCTCTAGTGTTTAGCATCCTCGCAAGAAAAGAAAAAGGACGCACCCTTATATCAGTTATTCGGAAAAACCTGGCACGCTTCCGTCGGAGAGCTAAAATAGGTGAAAATCGTCACCTGTGTGGAACAAAACGCGGCACGCCCTCGCCGTGCGACACTGACATCCGACGGTCAAAAATGGTACAGACGAAACTGGCTCAGAGAGATATTTCGTCGGCCGCCCGCACGCTTTTGTCTACTGACCAGATGGCCCCAGTGAATCCACAAACTCTCGAGAGCCTCATAGCCAAGCACCCCGAACACCCCCCGGACACAACCTTCCCAGACGCACCAGCGACCAGACCACCGGGATCTAAAATCTCCGTTACCCCAGCGAAGATCCGCAATGCAATTAGAAGTTTCCCTAACTGCTCCAGCGGGCGCCCCGATGGACTTCGCCCTCGCCACTTAAAGGATCTCATTGGCAGACAGGATAAAAACAGTAATCCTTTGCTGCTCTCTCTGTGCCGCTTTGTTACCCTGGCCATCAATGGACAACTACCAGAATTTATTTTGCCAATATTTTACGGAGCTTTTCTGATCGCTCTACGAAAGAAGGACGACGGAATAAGACCTATTGCAGTGGGGCTCACTCTACGAAGACTTGTTGGCAAAGTCCGCGTCAAGAAATCAATCAAGGATATTGTTGAGTTAGTTGCCCACTGCAACTTGGCTGTGGTATTAAGGGGGGTACCGAAGCTGCCGTACATGCCACTGCTGCATACATTGAATCACACAGAGCCGCAAACCAAAAAATCTTAGTAAAGTTAGATTTCCAAAATGGCTCTAACATGATGCGAAGAGACCATATTTTAAATTCAGTTAAACAGCGAACCCCTGAGCTGTACGCCGCTATCTACCAGATGTATCGTTTCCCGTCTAACCTCTATTGGCAAGGAAAGACTATACTGTCAAAGTGTGGGGTGCAGCAGGGCGGCCCGTGTGGGCCTGCCCTCTTCTGCATAGGATTATATGAGTTTTAGGCACAATTGCAGTCGGAATTGCGACCGTGGTACTTAGACGATGGACTACTTGCAGGCTGTTTGCCTGGTGTCCTTTCCGACATTAAAAAGGTCCAGGACTTCGAGGCGGTCTCGGGCTTGAAGCTCCTCGTTTTATCGCACAACGACAGGGAGGAAACTGCTGCCGCAGTGCGAGCAAAACTACCCAATATCAAGTGGCTAACGGAGGAAAACGTCGAATTGCTGGGTGCACCGTTAACTGACGCAGCAGTTGTGGATGCCCTCCAAAAGAGGCTCACAGATGCGAAACGGTGGTGCAGTAGATTAAAACATCTAGACGCACACCCAGCCCTGTATCTTCTACGGCAAAGCCTGTCCACGCCTCGTTTAATTTATCTTCTGCGAGGTTCTCCCTCGTACAAGAGAGATGACCTGCTCCACGTTTTCGACGAACTCCTCCGAACGACACTCGAGTGCTTACTCAACGTGCGCCTAGGAGACAACGCGTGGGCCCAAGCTACGCTGCCCGTCAGCGCAGGTGGCCTCGTACAACTAAAGATCTGGCCATGTCGTGCTACGTGGGCTCAATCACAGATTTTAAACATCTGATTGATTCCATAGGCCCGAAAGATACATTGGAGGTGATCGAACGGGCTTTGCGTACGAGCCTGGACAGATTTGAGGCGCGATAGGAGGCTCTACCGGTTTACCCAAGGCAAGAGTCTCTCGACCGCATTGTCGTGGAGCTGAAACAGGCCTCTCTCCTGTTTCAGGCGCAAACTACGGCTAACAAGGCTAGATTACGAGCTTGCTTCGATCCGATGAGTGGCAAGTGGCTTTAGGCCCTCCCCTCGCTGCAACTAGGTACGATACTGGACAATAACACACTCCGCATTGTGTCTGGTCTGCGGCTGGGGGAGACGGTCTGTGCCGCTCATCTTTGTAACCGGTGTCGGTCCCCCGTAACAACAACAGGGAAACACGCTCTATCGTGCCGATACAGCGCCGGCCGCCACCCACGGCACTATGCAATAAACGACGTCGTCTGTCGTGCACTGCACAGTGCACAGGTGCCGGCTGTGAAAGAGCCACTAGGCCTTAGCGCCAATAGTGGGTTACGACCGGACGGCAAAACACTAACCCCTTGGGAAAGAGGTTGCCTACTTGTCTGGGACGTTACCCTGTCGTGTACATTGGCCAGGAGCTACGTCGCTCGAACAAGCCAGAAAGCTGGTGGCTCTGCTTGTCTTGCGGAGGACTGCAAGTTAGCGAAGTACAGAGAACTCAATCCGCAGTTTATCGTCCAGCCAATTGTCATAGAAACCTACGGACCCATGGGTGAAGAAACGTCAAGATTTTTTAGAGCTTGGAAAAAGACTAAATGCAGTCACAAGGGATCCTCGTTCTGGAGAGTTCCTACTGCAGCGAGTATCGATTGAGCTTCAGCGGGGAAACGCAGCGTCAGTCAAAGGGTCCCTTCCCTCCGCCGAAGGGTTCCCTGAGATCCCGTAGGACTAATAATGTTCTTGATACTATTTTGATTAAATAAAATACTACTAACTGAAAAAAAAACTAGATCAAGTATTGTAAAACTCAGCTGACAGATTGAAATTAAAGGTAACTGTTGTTGTTATCAAATTCCTACTATTGTCAAATGGTTATAAGGGGCAAATGTTGCCCATTTATAAAACAACTGATCGTCAGACGCTGGCTGTTTTACATAGGTTCAAAAAGGGACCTGTCAGCAGAGAATAGGTTTGCAAGCAAACTTATTAATAATCATATCATAATCTTGGCCTTCTCGGGCACATTAGGGAATGAACATGCCAAAGGCGCGTATTGCCACACACTATCGTTTCTATGTCGACGAGGCTTTAACGTGTCAGTGCAAAATCGTACACGGGCATTAGCCTTACAGAATAGTTATTAGCATCTATTCGCAATCGTATATATTTACAAAACGTTCGCACTGGACCTAGATGCGGTCTATCCATATTGATTTATAATGATTTATTAAACCACACGATGCCTGCCCCACAATTATATGGCTAGCGCATGTAATATTGAAAAAGCAGAAATTACCAATTTTAACAATATATGCATGCCAAAATACGAATATGCTTAGTTTCAAACTGTGTGTTGCTCGTGGAGTCGAAAAACATGGAAATAGAAATAACTATATTGCCATTATAGCAACCAGTGCAGGAAACTTATAGTGGCAATAGTAATAGTGGCAGCGTTAGAGCGGTGTGGAGGTCTATGTCGTATATTGCCATGATATCCCCGCAGACGAAAGGGAACAATAGGAGGCGACACAGACATATTCAACGATAACTATGATTGCCGCTTGCTTTCTTAGCTGACGCGAATCGCGCGGGCTTCAGCCTGACAGAGTTTTTTTTGCCAGTTAGTCTTGGCCAGGACGGGTTTGGTGGGTAGCGCTCACATTGGCCACAAACGCAGCTTCTTGTTCGCGTCGCTGGAGAGCTCCACGCAATTGGAGTTCACCTCGTTTAAGCCGCTTCGCCCCCATTCCTATCTCCCAGTCCTATCCCATCCCAACGGTTCGCCAACCGAGAGGTGAAGCGGCATGACGACGCTTCGTTCGGGTTGCTAGGCAATTGTGTTTGCACATACACAAGTGGTAGAGGGCAGGAAAACACAAAGCTGCGCCTTGGCATTCGCGATGTCGCGACCGTCGTGGAGCAAGCTTGTGTGCGCGTCGCAGCGTTTTGACAAGAAGACCAGTCTCATCTGCGTTCAATTGGAATGGTAACGATTCGTTCCGCTTGCGTTTCGTGTCGCGTTTGAGTGCTAACTCAAAGCATTCTGCGCATAGTACAAAGCAACAGCTATGCATGGCCGCCACATATATATATATATATATATATATATATATATATATATATATATATAGTATTATATATATATATATACTATATATATATATCTATATATATATTTATATATATATATATATATATATATATATATATATATATATATATATATATATATACATAGTGTGTTCAAAACGTATCGCGACTTTTGTGTTTTTTCAAAAATTATTCATTTATTCATGAATATCTATTTTGTCCCCTTCAAAGTAATCCCCATGAGATATTATACACTTGTGCCAACGGTTTTTCCAATCTTCGAAGCACTTCAAAAAACCATTTTTTTTAACCTTGTTCAGCTCCTCCTTCGATGCCGTCTTTATCTCGTCAAGCGTAGCGTAACGTCGTCCTTTCATGGGCCTCTTCAGTTTAGGGAACAAGAAAAAGTCACAGGGGGCCAGATCTGGGGAATACGGTGGCTGCGGCATCATTAGTGTGTTGTTTTTGGCCAAAAACTCGCGCACAAGCAACGATGTGTGAGCAGGGGCGTTATCGTGGTGCAAAAGCCAATTTTTGTTCTTCCACAAATCCGGGCGTTTCTGGCGGATTGCTTCGCGCAAATTGCGCATAACTTGCAGGTAATATTCCTTATTGACCGTTCTACCCTGTGGCAAGAACTCATGATGCACCACGCCCCTGCAATCGTTAATCATTAATTTTTTCGTCTGTTGTTGAAGTGCTCGGGCGTCCGGCACGCTCTTCGTCGTTCACATCTTCTCGGCCTTCTGAGAACATTTTGTACCACCGATAAACGTTGCTTCGGTCCAAGGTAGCTTCTCCGTATGCCACAGTCAACATTCGGAATGCATCCGCGCACTTAATTTCGTTTTTCACACAAAATTTGATACAGGTTATTTGATCCATTTTTTTGAATAGGTAAAAATCGAAGACGATCCAAAACACGTGCAAGCAAAGCAGCTGTCAACAATTAAGTGAACATTCTAAATGGCCGAGCTTGTCGGCATAAGTGAGAGACATGAGTACCAACATAACGCCACAAAAAATCGAAATTCGAATATACGTAACCCCATGAAAATTCAAAAGTCGCGATACGTTTTGAACACACCTCGTATATATATATATATATATATATATATATATATAATTGAATTATTCATCATTGAGCTCACATTTTCCAATTACCAATTGTAACAATTGAGGAAACTTTGCAAAAAATGGCTTTTGCTTGCGTTTATATATATATATATATATATATATATATGGGCGTTACAGGACTATTTCGAGAGCGATATAAGGAACTGTAGAATTTCTTTAAACAAATATTTTTTTCAATGGAACATAGTCTCTGGGAAGTCTTGCTCCGGAGTGAGGGTAAAATTACAACAATTTATGACGCTGGTGTTGTTGCCCGATATAGAAGCACGAAATGTGCCACGTCGTGTTCGTGAGAAAATTCTCCTTCCTCTGAAAAACTTATAACGCTGACCAGAAGATGCGACATGGTCGTTTAGAAGAGAATTCGCATGAATACAATTATTTAATTCGCTTTGACACCAAATACCGCAAAATCATAACCATTGACAGCGCTCAAAACGAACACATTCACGCCAATGCGCACCATGATCAATTTGGTTTCAAATAGATAGCAATGCGAGTCCTGGTTGCGAACTATTTAAGTTTTTTTCGGCGGGCATATTGAGATTGAGTGCATGCATAAATGCCTGTGTGGCGAAAAACGAAGCAGAATTTTCTCACGAACACGACGATGTGCTTAGTTTCTGTATATGACTGGTCTCGCAATGGCATATTTTATGCTTCTGTGTTGGGTAACAACACCAGTATCCCAAATTGTAACAATTTAGCTCTCACTTCGAAACAGAATTTCTCAGAGATCATGTTCCACTGGGCAAAATATCCGCTTTAACGAGATCTATATATCAGATATTGCCCTTATATCGCTTTCGAAATCGTTCTAATATATATATATATATATATATATATATATATATATATATATATATATATATATATACATATTAGAATCGCTCCTTAGCACTTTCTATGGTCGGTGGCGGCGCATCCGAAGCCGGTTATGCAGCCCACCTTGCGGAGACCAACAAGCTACGAAAATACTCATCAGTTGGGTATCCCCACGAATTCTGGCCTCTTGTGTTTGAGACCTTGGATGCTCCTAGTGTTCGAATCAGACAGCTGATCCGCAAAGTCGGCACTTTGTTAGATCAGTCAACCGGTGATAGCAGATCGTCGTCCTTCCAACGTCTGACTCTCGACATACAACGTGGAAACGCGGCCTCCGTTCGGGGCACTCTTCTGAAGTG
Source organism: Dermanyssus gallinae (assembly GCA_003439945.1). Classification (NCBI taxonomy): domain Eukaryota; kingdom Metazoa; phylum Arthropoda; class Arachnida; order Mesostigmata; family Dermanyssidae; genus Dermanyssus; species Dermanyssus gallinae. The sequence goes on along the minus strand of QVRM01001762.1, from coordinate 98,225 downwards.
GTCCCGGCCTAGCCTAGACGAGACGGACACGTGATAGTCACAATACATACTTGCTAGGCACACTGGCTTAGCCAATTTTTTGTAACATGTGTCCCACAAACAGAATGTAATATATGAAAAGTAAATTCTTGCATATATATATATATATATGTTTATATATATATATATACAAAACTAAAACTGCCTAGTAACTAGGGGGATCCAAGAGTTGTTTGCTCAGAGCTTACTCTCTTGCCTCGGAAGTGTTCGCTCGCGCAATCTTTTGAGATTTTGCGGTAGTATTCCTTACTGAGCAAAATTCCCAATGAAAAAATGTAAAAAAGGATTTTATTGTTAGTTAGTAACAGCTAAAAGAACTTTAGTCTTGGTTCTGCTTTAACAGAATTTCTTCAATTGGCTCGGAAATTGCAAAAAGACTGACGTGGTTCAGCCAACTTGGCAAAAGTTTTTACTGCACGAGGTGTCTCTCCAGTTCTTAATGCCAGCCCTTAAATGGCCTATACCAGCAATGACCCCTATTTAGTAACTATTTTGTGTACTATTCTAATATATTAATTTTAATTCTGACGTTGTTGTATTACCATTTACAGTAGCAGCCAAACCCGAGAATTGTTTTTTTATTCCAAGGATAGACAGATGACATTCACGTAAGCACCAGTGCTAAAAATGCCTACGTATCTGTGTTGCGCTCTAGGTTGCGTGCTTCCTTGGGGGTCTGTAGGAATTGTAAAATCGGCACAAGATGCCTGTTAATTCCAGACAATAATCCTAGGATTTCTTCCTTCATTTAGACTTCTTCTTGGCTTCGTTTGAGACGTGCCCCACCACGATGTACAACCTGAGGCGAGACTCCGATGTCGTGGCTCCGCGGGAGGACATCGCTAACCTCGGCGCGACCCGCAGCCGACGCCGCTACAACTTCAAGAGCGACCTCAACTACGTCGGCCGCAGTGATGACTACAACCGCATACTAGCAAGAAACCTCGAGAAGGAGCTGGAACATCCGCCGAGACACGCCTACACAGGGTAACCGCTTGGTTTTGGCTTTACGAATGATAGCTATGAACATTCAAAAAAAGAACTATAAATGCAACGACAACAATTCCAATTAAGATCGTTTAGGTTACGTGGCCCTAATGCGATAAACATCTTTACCTATCGGACACAACAAGAAAAGATGTACTCGATTGTTTTGACCTCTGCAGATGTGTCACGTGTTTATGTGTGTGCATCAGTTATATGTTTATTTTTCTTTTTTGGTTTATTTTAGCTAGTCATAAAAATATTTCGTTAGATGAGTGTTGGCAAAGTGTGTAATGTATATACATATATGCTTTATTATCTACTGGCAGACACTTTACAAATACGAGATCTCGAAGAGACTCCAGGGGCGCTTCTACAGCGGGACCCCCGAAAAGAAAGCCAATTCATGGGCTGCGACAGTTTCTGCAACCCGTCTTCCTATTGAGGTAAGCACCGAACATGTTACAAATACGCCCATCTACCTAGATAAACCAAAACAAACAAGGTGCGTAAGAGACGGATGTTGTTTTGCACTGTCTTTTGCTAGGTACAGTTAGCCAGAACTCGAATAAGCTGAAAATGTTCTCACCTAAGGCTTGGAAACAATTATGAAGCGAAGCAACAAAGTGCACAAGCGCTTCATATTGTAACGACGTTACTATGTACGTATCATAGCGCAATTCAAATAAGTCCTAACCGACCACGTCCAACGGCTACAGCCCCCGCGCCGAAATCTCAACATACACAACGTTCGCCGACCGATACATGTCTCAACCGAACAAACCATGTCTCAACCAGCCAGCGGAGAACAGCCATAGGCCTTCGCGCCGAAACCCCAAGGTTCTCCGCCGTCCAAACGATCATCGGCCGACATCGGGTCGACCTATGATCGGCAGTCCAAGTCAAACAGTCACTTAACCTGTATTCCTATACGAAACAAACACAAACTGCTGTACATTTCGACCGATTTGGGCGCGGGTTCTGACAGCCTTTGGGGTGTCAGCACGCCGCAGTGCCTCGTGAACCAATAAATAGACCGAGTAGCATGGCTTGAAAACCATCCGTTGCTCGGCGGTGCTTTGCATTAGACCCTATGCTACGTGTCGTCATTCATCCTTCCTGAGTTCCTCGCGCTGCAGTATCCGTCCGGCTGAGTCTACATCCCCAAGCTGACTTAGCGTAACACACCAACGTTACAATATAATAGAAAGAGTTACCATTAATGAAATAGATAAATAACTTGCTAGAAGAAAACCTGCTTCGACCTTTTCCAAGTGTTTACGTATGGCTTGCCACAAACAATGCAATCAAAAGCAGAGGAATGGCGCCAATCTGCTCTCAGGAAATTTAATATGATTTCGACGAGACTTTATACAAAACTGTATTTAAACTATATGCAGTTGGATTATGACGTTGGTAATAGAGCATAAAATTACACATTCCGACGTGGCTTAAATTCTACACCAATACTTGTAGTAGCACTTCTCAGGAGACGTCGTTGGATCGAGTGGTAGATCTACGGCAGATAACACACCGACCGTCTATATAGGTATTTATTATATGGTGCCAGACTATGGTACTGCGGTCATAGACACGCGTCAGTTTATAAATTTGGCAGCGCACTATACTAACAGTGGAAGCAGTACCGCAAACTTGATCGACTACCTTGAGGAGAAACTTTGTTCTGCGTTACTGAGAGTTTGTAGACTCGCAAGCTCGTCCCGGGACGTCGACAACTGGTAAATTTGCGACTGCGTTCTGCAAAGATGATGTTATACTCAAAGGCAATGAATAAGTCAGCTCGGAAATCTTACTTAGACTTGAAAAAAATACTGGTTACTTGCGTCTACAAAGAAGGAAGAATTTTTTTAGAAAACAGGAACAGCGGTTAGTGATGGAAGCACAGGAACGACCCTAACTCGCCGCTCAGGCGGCGCAGGTGGTTAGCCGTTGCATAATTCGTGGAGATGTGCGTCGTGAACATTTTTAGGGCATGTTTGCCTTCACCAATACAGTACCTCGGGAAATTCCAGTTGTGGCAGAACCTGATGAGGATTCTGAGAAAACTTTCGTAGCTTATTTAGAGGCACTGATCAGTTACAGTGAGGTTCTCGAGGCTATTGGTTAAGCAAAAAGAAACGAGGCGCAAGAGCAGCATGGATTCCGTAAAGAAAAGTCGGTCATAACAGCGTGCACGAAATGATTATACGAAGTGAAGAAGATTCTAGCGATTTGCCGAAAATAATTCACAAGGCATCACACTGTACGCTGACAATATCGTCATGTTTGGTAGTGACAAGTTGGAGTTGCAACAAAGCAAACACACCCTGGATGGGTATTGCAAAACAACGGCCTTCTGGTTAACGCCGATAAAACCAAGGCTTTCAAATTTAGACCTGGAGGACCGCCTACGCGTTTTGATCGCTTGATGCTTTGTACTGGTGCAGTTGAGCTTGTTAACACATTCTGCTACTATCGGGTTAACTTTTCGAACTGATTATAGGGTTGCTTCGGTGGCGGCCTACAGCATGGTTTCTACTCAACCGTTTGTAGAAATTCTTGTTACTAGATTTAGTCTGCCAGACATTCCTGCTCTTCTTTAGTTCAGAGAAAACTTCATAAAGGAAGTTCAAACAGTTTCCGGAAGTTTCTTTAAATCGCTAGTAATGTTTACGCAACACTGGCAGAGTCCACTACAGCCCAAGCGACATCTTATGGCGCTTGAGCTGTTCACTTCATGGATTTTACCGTAAACTCTGTCATAGAAGAGACGTTGACGATCTTGACGTCGGCTGTGTTTGCCATTCATGCAATTAGGCGTGTCCTAGTTACCATCCTGATACCTATCTACCATCCTGACACCTATTTACCTCCTGATACTCTGGGGGATATTTCTCTTACGCAGTTGGCCCGTTGATATTTTATGATCTGCTGATGATGCTTACAAAGAAATTTACATTCGATTAGGCTGACATTGCCGTTCCTATACTTCAAAGCCAACTTTCGTTCCTTTAAGTGTCGAGTGGTAGATCTACGGCAGATAACACACCGACCGTCTATAAAGGTATTTATTATATAGTGCCAGACTATGGTACTGCGGTCATAGACACGCGTCAGTTTATAAATTTGGCAGCGCACTATACTAACAGTGGAAGCAGTACCGCAAACTTGATCGACTACCTTGAGGAGAAACTTTGTTCTGCGTTACTGAGAGTTTGTAGACTCGCAAGCTCGTCCCGGGACGTCGACAACTGGTAAATTTGCGACTGCGTTCTGCAAAGATGATGTGATACTCAAAGGCAATGAATAAGTCAGCTCGGAAATCTTACTTAGACTTGAAAAAAATACTGGTTACTTGCGTCTACAAAGAAGGAAGAATTTTTTTAGAAAACAGGAACAGCGGTTAGTGATGGAAGCACAGGAACGACCCTAACTCGCCGCTCAGACGGCGCAGGTGGTTAGCCGTTGCATAATTCGTGGAGATGTGCGTCGTGAACATTTTGAGGGCATGTTTGCCTTCACCAATACAGTACCTCGGGAAATTCCAGTTGTGGCAGAACCTGATGAGGATTCTGAGAAAACTCTCGTAGCTTATTTAGAGGCACTGATCAGTTACAGTGAGGTTCTCGAGGCTATTGGTTAAGCAAAAAGAAACGAGGCGCAAGAGCAGCATGGATTCCGTAAAGAAAAGTCGGTCATAACAGCGTGCACGAAATGATTATACGAAGTGAAGAAGATTCTAGCGATTTGCCGAAAATAATTCACAAGGCATCACACTGTACGCTGACAATATCGTTATGTTTGGTAGTGACAAGTTGGAGTTGCAACAAAGCAAACACACCCTGGATGGGTATTGCAAAACAACGGCCTTCTGGTTAATGCCGATAAAACCAAGGCTTTCAAATTTAGACCTGGAGGACCGCCTACGCGTTTTGATCGCTTGATGCTTTGTACTGGTGCAGTTGAGCTTGTTAACACATTCTGCTACTATCGGGTTAACTTTTCGAACTGATTATAGGGTTGCTTCGGTGGCGGCCTACAGCATGGTTTCTACTCAACCGTTTGTAGAAATTCTTGTTACTAGATTTAGTCTGCCAGACATTCCTGCTCTTCTTTAGTTCAGAGAAAACTTCATAAAGGAAGTTCAAACAGTTTCCGGAAGTTTCTTTAAATCGCTAGTAATGTTTACGCAACACTGGCAGAGTCCACTACAGCCCAAGCGACATCTTATGGCGCTTGAGCTGTTCACTTCATGGATTTTACCGTAAACTCTGTCATAGAAGAGACGTTGACGATCTTGACGTCGGCTGTGTTTGCCATTCATGCAATTAGGCGTGTCCTAGTTACCATCCTGATACCTATTTACCATCCTGACACCTATTTACCTCCTGATACTCTGGGGGATATTTCTCTTACGCAGTTGGCCCGTTGATATTTTATGATCTGCTGATGATGCTTACAAAGAAATTTACATTCGATTAGGCTGACATTGCCGTTCCTATACTTCAAAGCCAACTTTCGTCCCTTTAAGTGTCAATAACCGTTAATCATCATTGGCTACTGTTAAAACGTTTGTCATATGTTAGTTCAACGGCGACCGGACACTGGTAGTAGAAAAATACTCCAGTTCAACGGATACTCCAACTCTACGTACGAATCCTATTATGGCGATACTTTAATACGATATACGCTTGGTCTATGCCGCGGGTCTGTTTTCTAGGTTTGTGAAATATGTTGCAGAGCTTTTTCGTTAAGACATGGTAATTTAATTCGCGTATGCAGCGTACGTTATAATATGACTCTTCTCATTGTTGCAGATCGCTGATCACAATACTCTGTGTCGTTGGCTTCGTCTACCAGAGCGCGGACTTTTTCCTCGGCTTTTTTCGATTTCCCACGACGACCAATATTCGGTACAGTACAGTCAAGTCTGTGTCCTACTGAGCGAATCGCGGACATCGCATGGTAGAAGCCCTGCGATCGAAGATGCTACAGCTATCGGACGTTGCAATAACTAGCGTTGCTTCGGCGTAGGCAAACTGTTCCTATGTCCAACATATAGCCTTAAATATAGTAAGCAAGAATATAGTCTAGCGACATGCCCAAATTTGCGGTGCAATATTGTGACAAAAATATGGGATCCAATTCATCTGTTCTAAAATTCTTCTTCTACCAAGTGTTTTTTGTCTGATTTGTTCAGGAGTAATTGTTGCTTACGAATGTCTTCAAAAGCCTGTGAAAAGTAGAATGAGATTAGGTTTTTTAAGCCGTTTTGAAGTAAGAATCATCAAGCATTCCTAAAGCTTCCCAAAACAAAAACAAAAAGTGCTTCAAGCCGGTTGATATGTAACGTTCCTTGATTGCATATGTTTGTCGGGTTGTATGGTTGCTCTGGTTTGTTTAACAATACTCTTGCAGGGTAGAGTCGATGAAGGATCTGGTGTTTCCGTCCCTGACGGTGTGCGTAGCGAACTGGGTTAGTCGGCAAAAGGTATGATGTTATTTCCGATGATCTAGCGTACTGTCTCAACTACATGATGTAACTACACGTGTCTATATAAGTAGAAACAAACATGTTTTGTTTTCATTACCGTTGATTTGGCTAAGCTAAAGTGACCTTCTCTTGACCGGCCTCACACTGGAAGAGAGTGTATTCCACCAATACTGAGTTACAATAAAAACCTGCTTGATGTAGACCCTACCAATGATAAACGAATTGAGATGGATTCGTTCAGACATTGAGTCTTGTGAATATGCGGAAGCATATAGTTAGGCTAAAAATAAAGAATATATCTTTAGTTGATAATAAAAAAAAAATATATATATATATATATATATATATTAGGTAAGTCAAAAAGTTCGTCGGCTTTCTGGGACCACATTTTTGAAATTCCCGCGCTCTGCAGCAGGGCCGCCTGAGAGTGCGGCTGGGTGTTTACATTCAGGAGCAGACCCGTGGCGGCGCGACGGTATACCGGTTCCAACTTTACCGTTTTGTTTGCGGAATTGGCAGCTGTATGCAATGGAGGACAAAAATACGCATTTTCGACACATTATGTTGTTCTCCTACCGTGAAGGCATAAGTGCAGCGCAACCAACCCGGAGGATATGTGCAGTCTACGGCGAAAACGCAGTACACAAATCCACAGTCGAAAAGCGATTCACCCGTTTCAAAGCTGGAAACTTCAATCTCGAATATGAACCGAGGTCAGGACGACCCAATGTTGTGGAGACCGACGAAGTCATAAGTCTGGTTACTTCGAACCCAGGTTTGACCATAAAAGAAATTGAAGATGTAACGGGAGTCTCCCACGGAACCGTTTGGAATCGCCTCCATGATGCAGGTTTCTCGTGCAAGCGGAATATCTGGCTACCACACGATCTCAATGATAGGCAGCTTGAAGGGCGAGTCGATACCTGTCACGCACTCCTCCGGAAGAACTTGAATGAGCCATTTCTGAGGAGATTGATAACCGGCGATGAAAAATGGATACTCTACAGAAACGTAACACAGAAAAGAAGTTGGGTCCCCAGAGGTTCTCAGGCCGCAGCTATCCCTAAACCCGAAATTCATCAAAAGAAGGTTATGCTGTGCTGCTGGTGGGACTGTAAGGGCGTCGTGTATTTTGAGCTGCTTCCAATGGGTCAGACGATCAACTCCGTCGTCTACTGCAGACAACTCGAAGATTTGAAGGCTGCAGTAGCAACGAAGCGCCCGGAATTGTCAAACAGGTGGGGCGTCACTTTTCAACATGATAAGGCGACACCACACAAAAGTTTGGCCACCCGGCAAAAATTGGCGGAGTTTGACTGGGATGTGCTGCCGCACCCAGCTTATAGTCCCGACTTCGCACCATCTGATTATCACTTGTTCAGGTCTCTCCAGAACTCCCTTGATGGCACAACATTTGAATCTTTGGAGGCTATAAAAAATCACCTCACTCAGTATTTCGACGAGAAGGACAAGACGTTCTGGGAGAAAGGAATCATGGATCTACCGAGGCGATGGGCGAAGGTTATCGAACAAAACGGTCAATATATCATTGAATAAAAATACTGTTGTCTGCATAAATAAAGCTCTTCAAAATCGGGTAAAAAAGCCGACAAACTTTTTGACTTACCTAATATATATATTTATATATATATATATATATATATATATATATATATTTGGAATACAACATTGAATTTATTCAATAATTGCACATTTGCACACTGAGGCAGTGCCCGCCTAAAAAAATAGTTTAAAATCGCCTCCCGGTGAGTTCGCCTGCTCCTCCTCCGCGACGGACCCAGCTCTTGTGGTCCCGGTGCGCCCGGAAGACCCGTAGGCACCTTTAATAATGTTGACATAATAAAATATATATATATATATATATATATATATATGAAGTTTAACAAGTGTTGCTCTAAACAAGTGATACAAATATACTTTTGACCTTTTGTCTTCAAGATCTTACAGGGGCCCAGGAAAAATTAGTGTGGAATTAGGGAGGGAGTAATTGCTAAGGTATGCGAGTGTCAAGATTAGCCACGGGAGACCCCTCGTGCTGGCTAATTATTCCGGCAAAGGCTGTCATTGTATATACAAAGCGATAACGTCACGGCGGTGCATGGTACCATGTCTAGGTGGTCGACCTCAGGTCTGGACCTATATATATATATATATATATCAAATTTACATCTCGCTGTAACACTTAAATGTCATTTTAATAAATGGAATTTACTATCCCTATATCAAAGTTATTAAAATCCGTATACACAAATGCATATAGCATGGGTGTAATACAGTACATATTAATAGAAACTCGCAAATCAAAATGAGTTTGCTTTCCTACCACCTATCTGCTCTTGCATAAACGACTTAAATCCGCCAACATCCGCCAGTAGTAATGTAAAATTAAAGAACGCGCTGGATTCCTCGTATCAGAACTACCTCACAATTTCTCCGAATACTATATATATATATATATTGTCAGTCCGAAAGTTTTGTTGCTATAATAAGTGAACTCGTTTCAGCGAATTTTGGTGCAGACGAGCGTATGTTGTGCACGCACGTTAAAGTCGCCTTTAAACTTTAACAGGTCAATCCCTAATTAACGTATCTTGATACGAGAGCGCTGTGAAAAAAGGAATCGTTACCTACAACGGCCAATTTGCAAAACTTTTTCGTTATACTTTTTCACTACAACGAAGAACAGAATGCGACTGTCTCGATGAAGAAGATTTGCGCCGTTTACATGTCTGGAACTATGTGCGTTCTAACCGCAACGCAGTGGTCCGTTCGCCTTCGTAGCAGAGCTTAGCGAAAACGAGGCGATGAACGCTCTTCCTCCTAAGAACCTCACGCTAAGAAGACTAAACTCTGTTCCTCGGTGGGATTAGAGCAATAGCGGGCACTATGAGCTACTGCAATGCGCAATAATCAGCAGTACAGAGTACTGCAAGCAGCCTTATAGTTGAAAGACCAAAAAACACGAAACGTGCAACCCCAGATACGTCGTATTCCACCATGACAATACGCATTTGCATGATTTTGTGACAATCTTCCTCGAGTTACTGCATTCCCTAAATTATGTTCTACATTATCTATGTTTGCTTCTTTAGATGATTATGATTGGCGCCGCTTACCTTAGAAGTATTTGAGAAATGAAAAGTTTAAGTGTATAACAAATCTGAATTGTTGTCAAATAAGTGTGTGTCTATAACAAAGTCCCCGTTATGGTTGATTCCGGTTGACACACCAGTGATCTAAGTGTTAACTGGAGCTACATCACGTGTTCCGTGCGTTTGTCCTGTGGCAGAAGACTAGGGCGCGTCTATCCCGATGACGAGCACAATCATAACCTAGACCTCGAAACAATATTAAGTAGATTTATTGAGCTCAACGTGAAGTCAAATATATATCAAGCAACACCCACGGCAAACGGCAATGTGTGATAACTTTCTGCCGTTCAGGTCTGTGAGATCGAGACTCTACAGGAGCTTTGTGGCGAAGAAATGCCTTCTTCGGATACGCTTACAAATAAGCTGTGGAATTATACCCCAATAAGCGATATAGCGTTCTCGACAAAGGTAGGTTACTTTTGGCTTATTTGTACTGTTTTTACAAATCATCGTTCTAAATAGAAAAAAAGATATATATGCAAATGTTGTAACATCATTAGCATTATATATATATATATATATATATATATATATATATATATATATATACATATACATATACAGGTAGTTCAATAAGTTCTTAGAATGAGCTTTTTAGAAGTCAAAATATTATGGTGATTGGCCGTTGCGATTTCGTTTGATCGCTTTTCCCGTGCAACGTATCGGCGTGATTTTGAAAAATGGAGAAAAGGAGTTTCGAGTGGTTATCAAGCATTTTATTTCAAAGGTTGGAATGCGACCTAAGTGAAAACTGAGTTAGACGATGTGTACGGTGACTCTGCGCCATGTTTTGCCACTGTTTCGAACTGTACTAATGAGTTAAAAAGAGGTCGCAGGAGCACCGGGATTGAACTACGTCCAGGAGGCCAAAAAACGGCAACTGATGAGGAAAACATAGAGAAAGTGCGAAACATCGTTGGCACAGATAAGCGAATGAACATTAAGGAGATAGCGAAGGCATTAGGAATTAGTTTAGATAGTGTGCATTTTATCCTATACGAAAACTTGAAGATGAAAGAGCTCAGAGAAAAATGGCTGCCGCATTTGCTCATCCAAGGCCAAAAAACGCGCCTGTTTTCGCTTCACAGCGAAATTTGGCCAAGATGTCGAACAATCCGTCGGATTTTTGGCGCAGATTCATGACCGTTGATGAAAGCTGGGTCCATCACTACACTCCCGAGACCCAAGAAGCATCTTGCCAATGGTGTGCACCTGATGAAGGACCTCCGAAGAGAGTGCGGACAACGGCATTGACCGGAAAGGTGATGGCTACTTTTTTAAGACCAACGTAGAATAATGCTGGTCGACTACCTTGAGAGCGGTAAAACGATCACAGGAGAATATTATGCAAGACTGTTGGACTGCCTTTAGCAAGAACTCATCGTGAAACGGCCCGCTTTGCAGAAGAAGGTTGTCCTGTTTCACCAGGACAATGCTCCTGCACACAAGTCCCGGCAAGCATCGGCAAAACTGACCCAACTGAGGTTCGAACTTATTGAACAACCTTCCTATTCTCCAGACCTGGCCCCCTCTGATTATTTCCTCTTCGAACATTTAAAGAATAGTCTCGGTGAAAAGCGTTTTTCCAGCAATGAAGAGGTTAAGGCTGCTGTCAATGCCTATTTTCAGTCTAAAGACGCGGAATTCTACTTAAGAGGTATAAAAGCTCTGAAATCTTGGTGGGAAAAGTGTATTGAGCATCTCGGGGAGTATATCGAATAAGATAAATTTAAAAACATGATTTGGAAAATTCTTGGTTTTCATTCTAAGAACTTATTGAACTACCTGTATATATATATATATATATATATATATATATATATATATAACGCATTTCAAGCGCTTTGTCCTCTAGCTAATCATCAATCGCCACGTTGACATATTGTCCAATTTTAAGACGTTTTCAAAGTGTTCACTAAAGAAAAATTGTTGCTCTACGAATGCCTACTGTCAGAAGGCCGGTATGTACAAAATGCAAGAAAATCTTCCTGAATCATAAGAGTGAATAGGCAATTATGATGCAAAGCGTGTCCAGTTGTGGCTAATGGCGTAATGAGGCCGAACGGCTTGGAGAAAGATGCGTTGAGTCCTCTTCACTAGTCATTCAGACTAAGTTAATCTTATATAGAAACTGCTACAATGTGAATAATGGCGAGCTTTCTTTTCAATCAATAAACCAAATTTTCATACAACAATTTCAACAAAAATCCTTACAGGAAGTTATCGGACACTGCCATATGAAGCCGACCTCTGGCTGCGAACCTTTTGAGTGCGCTGACAATTGGGAGTTTGCCTACGCTAGGTAAAACGTCCTTTGTGTGTAAAAACCATTTGTGTATTTTGTTGTGTAATCAGTTATCGTAATTATTCTGTTCTATCCGTAAACGTTCTGCAAATATTGTCAAACGGTTTAATTAGGCTTGCCTTAATTTGAGTACCTATTATTAAATAATAAGTTATAATAAGTTATTAAACTTTCCTATGACTCTGAAAGGCGTTTTAGTTGTAAAGTTGGTTCCGATCTATTGCCATGTGGCCTCATCCAACTACGTGGTAGAACCAATTTCCGCAAAAATAAATGCAGGTTCGTTAAAATATGATGATGATGATGCCACTTCTGGCAAGAACAACTGTAGGCCGTGTTACGAGACGTGTTAATATTAGTGGTGCTTTTCTTCACGCAGATTTCCGGATGCGATGTGCTATTCCCTTGACCTGCACGCTATTCAGGATCGGCATCACCCGTTAAACAAGTGCAAATATCCGTGGGACTACGAGCTTAATGTGACGATGGGCTGGCAGGAACAAGAAACGCTTCAGATATCGGATATGTTTAAGGCCGACGCCGTCCTTCACCAGGTACTCAAAACAGGAGCTACGTTCTTTCGTCTCTAATATATTGGCCTTGTGTTTCACATTTTGTTATTTACCTATATACCTACACTGGCCAACGGAAGCATTATTAGGTGCTATTATCTATGTAAAACGTACGGTTTTACGCTATATATATATATATATATATATATATATATATATATATTATATATATATATATATATATATATATATATATATATATATATATATGATTATTGAAGTGCAACGTGGAAATGCGGCTGCGGTGCTAGGTTCGCTGCCCTCAGGCAGTGATCTACCGGGTCTGCTCTGATTACGTATTAGAATTATACTGTGTATAATGTATATATATATATGTATAATGTATATATATATATATATATATATATATAATTACCTTGCTTGTAATTTACATTTCCAAATGCAATTTAGATTTATCTACGTCTTGAGATACATGTAATCAAATTATATTATTTAACTTATTTGCTATAGGTGCAAAGGAGACGATGCAATTTTTATGTTGTAATGCCAACCCTGGCAAGCTAAATTAGTGTTATTTACCTATTACCTGCACAAAAACAAAGCTTTGGATTTTTGCGTTTATTGGCAATAGCTTCGTCCGTCACCGTAAGCCTAAGCATAACTAAGCAAGCACTCACCAAACTGTATAGTACACCTAGGTATATATTGATCCGGAACATTATTGCAGCATATTTAGTGAAGCCAAATGAAAATATATTCTGTATCAGAAGTAGTTTCCGTCACTAGCTCTTCGGAGCGCTTTGTTGAAGAGTTGCCTATTAGTCTGCTAACCATTCTAAGCATACAGCTGTCACAAATAGGGCGGCACGTGGAAAATGTAGATATATCTGGGTATCTTCTTAAAAACGCTCAACCAAAGATTAGGGAAATAAACGTATCACAGGCCCCTTCGTTTTCCACTCGACACGTACAAATATATCATGGTTAACTGGAGCGCAACGCCGTTTCTTTAGCTCACAGATGACATGCACATATATAGAAAACTGACGTAGGTGCATGCACATATTCTTACACTGACCCTATTCACCGACACTAAGTGGTGCTGTTCTGCCATTTTGATTTCAGATTGTCAAATTCAGATACCAGTTTCTTGATCTAACTCACAAGGCAATGACTTCATCACCTTTGGTGTTACCCATGTTAGGTGGAAACGAATTCCGCTGGCCAGGCACACCCGCTGTTCTTCGAGCCGGGTGCGCGCTACATTATCCTGGTGGAACAGTTCACCACTTTAGCCCTACCACCGCCATACCAGACACAGTGCGTCGACTACAACTCAATACGACGTTCGAAGATGTTCTACGGTAAAACGACGCAGAACCTCTGCTACGAAATGTGCAAAGCCGTCAACTGGAACTCGCACTGCAAATGTGTCTCGCCCAGGTTAATTTTAGTCAGAGACTTAAACATTATTACTACCATAACTACTGTTACTTCTACTGCGACGCTGTTCATGCTAAGAATCTGCACGCTGCTAAAAAAATATGCTTAGGCTATGTAATACATTAGACCGCGCCATTTGCTTTAACGATTTCCCATTGAATATGTAGCACGTGCGATACTCAACCTACGCTATACAGTCACAAACGTTTTCAAGGACGAGCCAATTTTGTGACTACATTTAATTTCTATCGTCATAGTTGTTTACTAGTAGTTGTGATGTCCGGATGTTCGAAGTGTTCGCTTCCGTTAAATACGGGTCAACAAGTAGTGGTGTGCAGCCAAAACTGCTCAAAAGTGGTGAAACATTGGGAGGCACCCAGAAAATAAGCCAAGGTGCGTGGACGCCGATTGAGAGAACTACAATGGAACTTTGTGAAACTGTGGTTAGTACAGACGGAACTGCAAGCGCGGGTTGCCAAAATCAAAGCCATCCCGCAGGAACAGTTAACCGCACCCCTCGCAATTACAGGTTGTTTAAACTCCAAGCTAAATGACAAAATTAGCGTCGAAAAATGCGCCGGAACGCGGGCAACGCGAATGACCAAGAAAGCAAGGCTAGCAGACAGCAGAGAAGGAGGTGACATCATCGAGGCAAGAGCCAGAGAGCCTACTGGAGAGACCTACAAAAAATTTGCGCAGGCTCCAACAAAATCTCGGTGTCTGCAGAGTTGAGATATGTAAAAATACTTTCTGGCCTGACTCTCAAGATTTAATGTCCATGGGACTGCTTTTATGCAACGGTGGGGCTCGAACCCGCGCACCTATGTAGATCCTCCGGTCGCGAGGCTCAGGCGAATGCACCCACCACGCCACCGGGCTCGACAGAGGGGCAGCTCAACAGATAACATAGGCAGATTAGAAGTCTATGCTAGACCTGGGAAGATCGTCTTAAGCGTGGCGCGATTGGCCCAGAAGACGTCGGCGACCGCGCTGCAAGCATGGCTAGTTTGGAAACTACATACACATGGTAGTGATGCTGTGTTCTGTGTGGTGGTGCGTGATGAAGATTACGCAAACTGTCGCAGAAATTAATTCTCTCTGGCCGAAGGGAAGCCTGTTCCGTCGCTGGGTTGGGGACGTCCCCTACGAGAGGATGGTTAAGCAGAGTTTTATTGCGCCTGGCGGTCCAAGCCCCCGTAAGTGACTGACCAGTTCTAGAACTGCAAGCGTAGTGGCAAACATACCTCTATGAGTGCTTCTCTATAATGGTAAGAGACCTAAAGGGGGAATAGTTCTTGCCCGTAATGACAAGTTGAGGTTGGCTGACATTGCACTCCTCACGGAGACAATTCAGCGGGACAAACTGCGTATCAATGATATGCGGGGTTTCACCTGCTGACCGGTTTACCTGCGGGAGGTCGGGGACGACCTGTGGGTGGGAAATCTAATTAACTAAACGCCTACCAACACATTCAATTCCGCGGAGGTTGCTGAAAGGGTAAGCATTGGACTTTCATGGTTAAGTCCGACCATGCCAACCATCGTCGGCGGTGGTTTCAATGCCAGAATCGATTGTGGGGCTAACGATGATAAAAGCGAGGTGCTGTTTCCGGCGATGGAAAATATTGGTCTGAAATGTGTGAATGCGCGTGAATGTATGCATATAGCAGCACCATCGGCCTGTTGTTTCACAGCCTTATTAGCTGTGAATTTAAAAACATCGCTGTTCTCGATCAAGTGGCTCGAAAGCACCAACCAGTGTTGGCCGTTGTCGATGTTTCCGGTATTTGGTGAGACCGACATAACCCGCCCCGCTGGTCTGCAATGAGACGGATGAATCTATCTATTTTGGACAGAGCATTCTTGAGGTGACACCTGGCATCGATACGACCTGTCATCAGTGGAGAGGACGATAAGCAAGACGCACGCAAGACGGGAGGAACGACGATTGCTCGAAATAGCAGAACGAGTGCCCTTAGCTTATATCGTGCGACCTCCTAGGGCGGTGAACTTGCTTAGTGACGGACAGACAAAAAGCCACCTAAATAGTATTCAATCGTGACGTTGCGACCGTATCTCCAATTGTACAGCATCCACTTACACTGGAGGACCACAACGTGAATCTGCCTTTCGGGGTGGAGGAAGTGTACCAGATCCTACGGCCACTTCCGAATAGAAACAGCTTAGGGCTTGATCGGGTCTATTATGAACATTGGATCCAGTCATTCCCTCTCTTGGGAAAAACTATTAGTTTTTTCTTAATGAAATTATAAATAGGGGATGCCTAAAGTCTGGCATGTCGCCAGGCTTTCTCTTCTGTTCAAGGGTAGGCATAGTGATGACAAACGGAATCCAAATCTCTATTGTAAAGTGGCATCAGAACGTACATTGAAGAAGATTTTCTGTGAGTTGGTTATTTGACTGATTGAGCACGTGGCTAAAGAGGCCCTTTTACCGGAGCAGTTGGGCTTTAGGAGAGGTTGAGGCACCCAGTGATCGAGCGAGCTTTGGCTTAACTCAAAGGTTATCTGTATGCAGTCTTTATTGACTGTACCAATGCCTTTCACAAAGCCCCTCGCCATCTGCTGGTTGAAGCATTCCAAGTGGGCGGCTCCTTTCTAAGTGTAATAGAAAGTTTCTTTGATGAGGACACCTTGTTGGTCGACGGCAAGCATGGTGTATTAGAGATGAATCAAACTGTGGGAACTCCACAAGGAGACCTGCTAAGCTGCGCCTTGCTTATACTTCTCCTCGCTGACCTTGTTCGTTACGTCCGACAGGAGTACCAAAAAGCCGTCGTGGTGATGTATGCAGATAATATCGGGGTCGCAGATGCCATGAAGCGCACCTCTTCATGCTAGATGCGTTCCTTGTCTCGACGGGACTTGAGATAAGCACCAGAAAGTCCTAAGCCATGCAATTCAGGCGTGGAGGTCGATTGGCTGTTAGAGACGTTATACGTTGCTGTGGCCAATCATTAGCGTTTGCTAACTTTTTCCAGTATCTTGGCATTCGCGTTCATCACACAGGAATGACGTTCACTGCGCATATAAACGGTACAGAAGGCACATAAATCTCTTCACGGGGAAGTAGGCAATGTTCAAAGATTGTCCGTTTTCCCAGCGGTGAGGCTCTTCGTGCTTAAGATTGTTCCAGGTCTGATGTATATGGTTGACAGGGTGTAGAACCATCTCCAACCAATTTTAACCAGCTTGAGAGGTGTTTTTCATTATATAGGGAACAAGTGCTTTGCTTGTCTATCCGAGGCAAGGAGCCGCTTTGTGTAGTTTCATGTCAGACTATCCGCCGACTACTACTGAAACGATATATTATTTTAGTATTTTATGCTGTGCTGATTTGAGCTAGTAATTGCAACGAGACCTTAAACAAATACTGAACTCAATGCAATTACTACAGTTTATCCAACCTGCAACGGAATTAGTAAAATGAAGAATAGGCTCTACGTAAGTTTACTTTGCATATATGTAGTTGTATATAAATTATCGCTCTGCTTTTATCCAAGACCAGTTGTGCGCTCCAACTGATTCCTTAATTTTTGAATAATAAGTTTTGATTAGAATACGGTTTTCTAAGATTGAATCTTGTGGTCTATTTGTGTCGTCTATTAGTATTGCTACTCATATTGCTTGTTATTTTTACTGTTGTTTTGTCGGTAACGTGACCGCCGTTGGCTGTCAGCAGATATGCATACAGAGACCGCTATCCACGCGTGTGCAGCCGAGAGGAGACGAGCCGGTGTGCCAAGATCGATGTCGAGCAGCACTTCACCGATCAGTGCATTCGCCAATGCCGCCAGCCTTGCAAAGAGGTCACATACGAGGTGCAAGTCACCGCGCAGGGTCAGAAGGAGGGCAGAACCAACGCTGGTGGTGGAGGTGCGTAGGCGAGCATACATCTGCTAGCCAGGTTCTTGTTAATGCCGTCTCTACCCCTCAATGTAGATTTAGAAATCTATCTATCTTCATCATCTCATCCCTTTCTCCATCGGCCAAATCACCCAGCCTTCAGGCAATTTAAACGTTCCATGCCTGAAGAGGCTGCCCGGGCCCTCAGCGGCTAACGAGGAGTATCGTCTAGTCTATTATTGAACGGTGTACCCCTCCCATGACGACGAGAGTCGTTGATAGAAAAAGTCATGACAGTTACAACAATAGCATTAGCAGTCGTTGTTGTTTATGTTGTTGCCCTTGTCGTTGTTGTTGTTGTTGAGGCAAATAAGTGTTTGTCGTTGTTTTCTTGTACAGCGAGTTTGTTTTTCTGGTGGTGCTGCTGTTGTTTTTTGGCTCAGAGCCGTAGTAGATATATTAGCAACGCTGCTTTAGGTTGGTTTGCTTCTTTCAATTGCGACCGCTTGACCTTACCTTGGATTCAGTGTTCTAACGTTCTCTATCGGCTCGGCTTGTCCGCTCTGGCATCGGGGCTGCTGTCGGTATCGCACAACCATGGCCATTGTTTCGTCTTTGCCCCGTCATCCACTCATTCCGGTGATGATCGAATGCTATGGTGCCGCGGTTTTTCGGCGCCTCAATTGCCGCCCCCACGTACGCGGTTGGCTGGATTCGGACGCCTACCGCCCATCGGGCGACAGACATGGACGACGATGACGCGGATTACTACGAGGACAGCGGCCAGTCGACAGTGGCGAGCAACGACACAGAGCCCGTCGCGACGTCCCGGAAGCAGTTCAGTTTGACGGTGATGTTCGCCTCGGAGAAACACACCATCCTGCAGCACATGCGCAAGTTTACCTTCATTGAGGTACGATTCACTCAGACGACTGAGGACAGCGGCAGCTCCGGTCTACCGTTACGGTTTGCACCTGCGTCAAATGTTTCTTATGTTTTCTCTATTGAATATACGTTACAAGCGTCTATTGGAACTACTTTCCTTTAATTTGTTGATGGTTGCGACTATTTGTTTTTAATTTTTTAGAGGACTAACTGGAAAATGCGGTTGCACATACGGATCACACACGACGAGGAAGCTCCTTGCAATCGTGATCCGATAGTGTGGGGCTCCAACCAGTCATGCGAATATACTACTCATGGCTGTTGTGCTCCCCGGCGAGCGACGGGGAGGGGAGGCGCTTCTGGGAGTTGGCCCTCATTTTTCTTGTCCTATAGTTTTAAGAACTTCGGATATGATGTTTCAGTAGGAGAGTGTTTCCATCATTTTCGTAGAGGCCATGCAGGTTAAAAGCTAAAGTCTTCACTAAAAACTATGTAGGTGTGCGCGCTGCTCCGCCCATGCAGGGCACCTCGCTAACCGTTCGGTACGCCGTAACTACCCAGAGGGGTCCGACTGTCTGGGCCCGACGCAAGCGATTCCTGTTGGCGGAAAGTTTAGGGCGTCGGTGGGCCAGGCCTGAACTCTGTACAGGGCAACCAACGAGACCGCGAACATGATTATTGACATCTGGGCTGTCGAGGCCCGTAAGTGTTGGGCACGAGCCGTGTGAAGTTGTTACCTGTCTTGATTGCCTTCACTGTCGCCCGCCGCAGCGTGTTTGGCACCGCGGAGACCCCAGTCTAGAGTGACTCCGAGGAACCTCACTTTGTCGACGACTGCGACTTTATGGTCTTCTTGACGAAGGTTGGTCAGGAAAGCTCCTCCGTCCCACTAGAAGGATGGTCTCGCTTTTAGGGGCGAGACCATACTCCTAGCCATAGCATATCAGGGGGCCAAGTATGGAGCCATGTGGCACTCTCTCACGCGTGCCAGACTCGCAAGGGGTCGCCCCGGGTACGACAAATTTTGTCGTCATGGGTGCAACGCTGTCGAGACGCTGGCCCACATCGCTCAAGTGTGCGATCACACCCATCGCCCTATAATCAAGCGCCACGATGACATATGTGAGCGAGTCACCCATCTACTCCGTGCTAAAGAAATGCAGGTGGAACGAGAGCGCACCTTCGAAGGCGAAGACCCGCCGCACCGGCTCGGAGACCAGACCTCGTCATAACAACACCTACGAGGGTCTGGGTCTTGGACGCCGAGGTCTGCGGCCCCACAAGAGACCTTGCATTGGCCAGACGGGATAAGATCTGGAAATACGATATACCCGGGGTCAGGGATCAACTTCCCAGCTCGCTTCCCCACCGATTCGGGTCCATCACCGTGTCGATGACCGGTGTATGGGAGCCCGAGTCGGTGAAGGATCTCCTGACTCTCGGGTTATCGAAGAAAAACCTGATCGACCTAACCGTCCTGGCCATGCAGGGTACCCTACGGGTCTTCCGGGCGCACCGGGACCACAAGAGCTGGGTCCGTCGCGGAGGAGGAGCAGGCGAACTCACCGGGAGGCGATTTTAAATTATTTTTTTAGGCGGGCACTGCCTCAGTGTGCAAATGTGCAATTATTGAATAAATTCAATGTTGTATTCCCATGTAATGCTAAAACTGGCTTCGTAAGATAATCCCGTTCTGTCCTGTAAGTAGTGTCATACGATCGGAGTAGTGTAGAAGGGAGCGTTCGTTCTGTGGAGAGTCTCCAGAACTCTCCACATTAGGCTATTAAGAGCGTTTGGGGCGTCAAGTAGGATGGCAAAGGTCTCGTTTTCTTGGCGGAGACTTGTGACAGAATTCGGCGTGCGTCTGGATCTACCGAATAGCGTCGATTTCGTGGTCCTAAAAGGGCTTCAGAGCTATTTGGCTCCCGGGCGTCTGATGGGCGGTTCCGGCGTTGAAGGATTTACCATCATGGTGGCAGCCACGTAAAATTTGAAGATAATATAGTCGCTAAGAGAATATTCGTCTTGTAGCGAAGGGCGCCCGGCTTTAGTGAAGATAGGCGCACCCGTGTTAGGAGCAACAAGGTCCTTGGCCGTCAACCAATCAAGGACTGCTAATTCCTTTTGGATAGCTCCGGCAGAGCTTCATGCTCTGCCCGCGGCTGCAATGTTTGCTAGAAAAATCATATATATATATAGAAAATATTGCAATGATTTATTGATCATTTACAATACGTTTGCACACTCAACAGTGCTCGCCTTATAGATATATATATATATATATATAAAACCACCGAGCACTTCAAAAAAGCCCTTGCGAAAACGAGACTTATTTGCGAGCGTTTGGGAACCTCCAATAAGACCGCTACCGTGACTACGTGACTCTTCAAGGGGACCCTCTCAGTTGCGGAGACCCTCTCAGAGCCTGGCATTCACCTTGCTCATCGCAGACCTAGCCCGCCATGAACGGGAGGAGTTTAGAAACGCCGTCGTCGTCATGTATGCGGATGACATCGTAGTGGCCCACCAGGACCGCGGTGCCATTCGTCGAATTGTCGGCGACGTAGAAAGTTACCTTCACCGTAAGGGTCTTCAAATAAATTCCCGGAAGACGAAAGCCATGAAGTTTCGCCGCGGGGGTCGATTGGCTGCCGCAGACATAATACCCTGTTGTGGCCAACCGCTGGAGTTTGTCAACTCCTTCCCGTATTTGGGTCTGAGACTACACTATACGGGAACGACCTTTACCCAGCACTTCGGCGACAGATGTCGGACGGCTATTGCCTCTATTCACACAGAGGTGAGAGACCCTCGACGACTGTCTCTGAGTGCGGCCGTGCGTCTTTTTGAGCTTAAGATTGTGCCAATGTTGAGCTACAGCCTTGGCAGGGTGTGGGACCATCTCTCAGCGGCAAATTTTGCGCAGCTAGAGAGATGTTTCACAATATATATGAAACGGGTTCTTTGCTTGCCGCGGACGGCAAGAAGCCGCTTCGTGTACCTGCTGGCGGTTTGCGGCCCGGCAGTGGAAACAATCAGAGTTAGGCTTAGGTCACCTATTACAGGACCACTTCAGCAATTCTTGTTGGAGTGGCAGGGAAAAGTGACCGAGGCCTCGGCAGAGGTCCCGCAGTTAGATGTGTACCCCGCCAGGGAGCTTTGGCAAGGAATGGCATGCACTAGCCGGCACATGTACACAAGGTACATTGTGCACGGCTATCATCACTTGGTATGTTTGGCCAAAGGATTTCACCAAGTTAGCGATCAATGTCGTTGCCGGTTCTGCTCGCAGATATGCGCTAAATACCACGTAGCGAGCTGCCAGACCCATCGGCGGTCTTTGCACTTTTTCGCCCGGTGGGACGGTCGCTAAAGTGTTCAAATTGTATATAATGAACTGTATTGTAATTATGTAACATCTTGAAATGCAATGTTATTGCGAAATAAACAAATATATATATATATATATATATATATATTAAGACCGCTACACAAGAGACCGATTACTGGTCTCAACAACTACACAACACGTCCGATGGGGCACATTTTAAATAAGCACACGAAACGCCCTTTGTACATTACTGGATTAAGGGTATGCCCTACCTATCTGATAAGAAGTATTTAACCCTACTAAGGCTCAGGATCAACGCACTACCAACGCGTGCCAGATTGGCCAGGGGACGCCCGGGCTACAACAAACGTTGTAGGCACGGGTGTCATGCGCCTTGGCTCATGTCGCTCAGATGTGCGATACAACACACAAACAAACTATAAAGGGACACGACGACGTCTGAAATCGCGTGGCGCGTCTTCTTCGCGAGAGGAGTCATGAGGTGGTTCGTGAGAGAGTATTCCATCGACCGGGCGCACCGGGTCTAAAGCCCGACCTCGTAATAACAACACCTACCGAGGTCTGGGCTTTAGATGCCGAGGTTTGCAGCCCGAACCGTGGCCTGGCAAAAGCGCGGCAGGACAAGATCACCAAATTTGACGTCGAGTTCCTAAGGGCGGCGCTCCCCGACCCGCAAAAACCTCGCAGATTCGGATCCATCAATATCTCTATAAGTGGTGTATGGGACTCCGAATCTGCGAAGACGCTCATAGGACTCGGCGTCACGAAGAGGAATCTTATGGATCTTACCGTTTTAACGTTGCAAGGAACCTTGAGGATATACCGCTCGCACCGGGTCCATAAGAGCGGGGGCTACCATTAAGCAAGGACACGGACAGCTGATTCTTAACCTCACGTGACACCGTTTTACTACAATTTTTATCAAGGCGAGCACTGCCGAGTGCGCACACGTATTGTAAATGATTAATAAATCATCACAATATTTTCGTGATATATACAGGGTGTGACGGAAAGATTTGAAGAGCGATATACAGAATTATAAAGCTCGTTAAAGCAAATGTTTATTTCCAATGGAACATGGTCTCTGAGAAGGCTTGTTTTGGAGTGAGAGTGAAATTACTACAATTTGTGACACTGGTGTTTTTCCCGACATAAGAGCACAAAATGTGCTGTTGCGAGACAACCAGTCTTCCTATACAGAAACTAAGCACACCATCGTTTTCGTGATACAATTCTGCTCCATCTGAATACAAGGCCGGTTAGAAGATGCGACATGATTGCTTAGAAGAGAATTCGCCAAAAATGAAGTTCTTTATTAACGTTCACGCCAAATACCTCTAAATCATAACCCTACGACCACTCTTTAGCGCTCAAAACAAACATATTCAGCAAATGCGCAAATCATGGCGTTCACTACCGCCGACATGTCGCGCGACAGCCGCAGCGCGTCGTCACACAGTCATTTTACATGCACAACCACAGCTCGCATTGACACATGTTTGGTACCAAAATGATCGCCGTGAATCGTTTTGAGCGCTGGTAGTGGTCGTAGGGTTCCTAAGGGCCCTCATGGTCTCGACGCACTCTCACAGGACGGATTACAAAATGGCATCCCTCTGTCCAACCGTGCGGGACATGCGGGATGATAGTCAGTGATAGAGCTGATTAAAGGAGAACGGCAGAGACGCCTCTCCCACGGCTTCGATGTAATTCCAAAGTAATACCGAGCCTGGGGGGGTGGGGAGGAATCCGGGTTTAGTGGGTTTTCGAGTCTCACACTAGTCACGCAGGCTGCTAGTGGCGCATGTGCATCATGCATTCCCGAAACCTCCCAGAACAAAAACAAAAAAAGTGGTCGTAGGGTTATGATTTAGAGGTATGTGGCGTAAACGCTAATAAACAACTTCATTTTTTGGCGAATTCTCGTCTAAGCGACCATGTCGCATCTTCTAAGCGGCCTTGTATAATGTTATTGAAGGAGCGGAACACGACGGTGTGCTTAGTTTCTGTTTAGGAAGACTGGTTGTCTTACAACAGCACATTTTGTGCTCCTATGTCAGGCAAAAATACCAGTGTTACAAATTGTAGTAATTTCACTCTCACTCCAAAACAAGACTTCTCAGAGACCATGTTCCATTGGATTGCTTTTACAAGCTCTTCAATTCTGTATATCGCTCTTCAAATCTTTCCGTCAGGCCCTGTCTAATTATATATATATATATATATATATATATATTTATATAGAAAATATTGTGATGATTTATTAATCATTTACAATACGTTTTCACACTCGGCAGTGCTCGCCTTATATATATATATATATATATATATACAGGGTCATTTGTATAAAAATGTACTTCTTTCGAGGTTTGATAGAACTAGGCAAGAAAATATTTTTTCTCTATGGAGGGAGGACGCGGAAACGTTTTGTTTAGGAGTGAGAATGAAATTTATAAAAGTCGTTATTCTGCCTTATTTTCTTCTACATAGTTGTACAAAATATACGTTTACGGGAGAACCAGTCAACGCATGAAGGATCCAATCATATCGGCGTGTGTTCAAAAGACCAGTCTCACGCAATAGCAAATTTAATGCCCACCATTTTTTCACCAAAGTGATGGCGCTGCGTTACGTAGTTGTCAAGTAACTAAGCTTTTTCGATAGCCATATCGAAAGCGAAGGCGTACATACTTGCATAGGGTGTATGAGAAAGTTAGATACATATTTTAAGGTTTGGTAGAACTCGGCGAGAGAATTATTATTCCTAGTGAAAGGAGGAGACGGAAACGTCTTGGCAAAATGTTACGGTTCTGAACTTGAAAACTTGCACGTAAAACATAACAATTATGACTGCCGAAAAAGCTTAGTTAATTGACAACTACGTAACGCAGCATCATCACCTTGGTACGAAAATGGTGGGCATTCAATATGCTATTGCGTGAAAGTGGTCCTTTGGACGTACATATTTATTCGTAACGAACACATTTTACATTTGTTTACGAAAAAAACGTTAACATTACATATCGACTTCTTATGACTTTTCTTAAACTGGTTATTTGCTTTTCGCTACGCAAGCTAGTAAAGTGTCTTCCATTGTGCAGATTTTTCTTCGAACACGCCGGTATAATGGGTTTCTTTATGCGTTAACTGGTTCTCCCGGTAATCTGGTTAACTGGTTCTCCCGCAAACGTAGATTTCGCACAACTATGTAGAAGAAAAAAGCAGAAAAAATACTTTTATAAATTTCATCCTCACTCCTAAACAAAACGTTTCCGCGTCCTCCTTCCATAGGGAAAATTAATTTCTTGCCGAGTTGTATCAAACCTCGAGAAAAGTACATTTTGATACAAATGACCCTGTATATATTCCACTTCAACTATGGTTGCTTCTTTTCTAATATTCCATAGATATTTATATTTCGCAAACCACACAGATTGCTGAGTAGTTTGCTATTTATATTAGTTTGGCTTTCTCTGCTATCTGGCTGTACTTGTTTACTATGATACTAACGGATCCCTTGTATATAAAGGTTGTTTGATATGTTTAGTAAACAAATTATATAACAAATGTACTAATGCACTTTAGCAGTGTCCCAAACCAAGGCGTGCTGAACGCCTTACTCAGAAGTAATTTAACTTGGTTTTATATATATATATATATATATATATATATATATATATATATATATATATATATATATATATATACAGGTAGTTCAATAAGTTCTTAGAATGAAAACCAATAATTTTCCAAATCATGTTTTTAAATTTATCTTATTCGATATACTCCCCGAGATGCTCAATACACTTTTATACCTCTTAAGTAGAATTCCGCGTCTTTAGACTGAAAATAGGCATTGACAGCAGCCTTAACCTCTTCATTGCTGGAAAAACGCTTTCCACCGAGACTATTCTTCAAATGTTCGAAGAGGAAATAATCAGAGGGGGCCAGGTCTGGAGAATAGGAAGGTTGTTCAATAAGTTCGTACCTCAGTTGGGCCAGTTTTGCCGATGCTTGCCGGGACTTGTGTGCAGGAGCATTGCCCTGGTGAAACAGGACAACCTTCTTCTGCAAAGCGGGCCGTTTCACGATGAGTTCTTGCTAAAGGCAGTCCAACAGTCTTGCATAATATTTTCCTGTGATCGTTTTACCGCTCTCAAGGTAGTCGACCAGCATTATTCTACGTTGGTCTTAAAAAACTGTAGCCATCACCTTTCCGGTCAATGCCGTTGTCCGCACCCTCTTCGGAGGTCCTTCATCAGGTGCACACCATTGGCAAGATGCTTCTTGGGTCTCGGGAGTGTAGTGATGGATCCAGCTTTTATCGACGGTCATGAATCTGCGCCAAAAATCCGACGGATTGTTCGACATCTTGGCCAAATTTCGCTGTGAAGCGAAAACAGGCGCGTTTTTTGGCCTTGGTTGAGCAAATGCGGCAGCCATTTTTCTCTGAGCTCTTTCATCTTCAAGTTTTCGTATAGGATAAAATGCACACTACCTAAACTAATTCCTAATGCCTCCGCTATCTCCTTAATGTTCATTCGCTTAGTCTGTGCCAACGATGTTTCGCACTTTTTCTATGTTTTCCTCATCAGTTGCCGTTTTTTGGCCTCCTAGACGTAGTTCATTCTCGGTGCTCCTGCGACCTCTTTTTAACACATTAATCCAGTTGGAAACAGTGGCAAAACATGGCGCAGGATCACCGTACGTCTCGTCCAACCCAATTTTTACTTGGGTCGCATTCCAACCTTTGAAATAAAAATGCTTGATAACCACTCGAAACTCTTTTTTCTTCATTTTTAAAAATCACGCCGATACGTTGCACGGGAAAAGCTATCAAACGAAATCGCAACGGCCAATCACCATAATATTTTGAGTGCTAGCAGTCGAAAAGTTGCAGTTCCTAATAGCGGTGGAAGCGCGCCAAAATTCGAATTCTAAAAAGCTCATTCTAAGAACTTATTGAACTACCTGTATATATATATATATATATATATATATATATATATATATATATATATATATATATATATATATATATATATATATATACAGAATAGGACAAAAAGTAACTGTAAGTTTTCAATGTTAAACTAAATCTAAAAGATGAACGAATCATTTTTCAATACATTTCAGCTATAACCTTTTTATCTCCGGAGCAGACCGATTCTCATGGCAGATAATTCTGGTTTTTGCAACCCGATGAATGTCTCCACGTGTGTTTGTACTGCTTCTGGTAAAGTAACTGTCTTTCTTTGTAAATAGTTCTGTAAACATCTGAATTGGCAGTAGATCGAACGTGCAATATCCGTTGAGTACGGTGCATGCAGCAAAATATCCCAATCGAAGTTTGCTATTTTGCGAAAGCTGGGTAAACCCATATGCGGCCTCGCGTTGCCTTGGTGGAGTTTAACACCATTTCTATTCACGAGACTGTGTTTTTCCTTTAGTGAACGGCAAGAACTCCCTCAAGCTGGTTACAGTTAACAACTATGTCAATCGCTTCGTCACTGGGAAGAAACTCGTGGTGGACGATATCATGTCTATCCCACCAACCACAGAGTAAAATCTTGCGCGAATGGACTAGTCTCTTTGGCGTGTTCTGGGGCTACTGGCCTGGGATGTATCAAGATCTTCTCTAATTCGGACTATCGTAAAAGAGCTATTTTTCGTCACAGCTAACAAATCAATCCAGTCACTCATTGTAGCAGCATCTTGCTGGATACTCCACGTTATTGCGCTCGCTCCAATCATGAGGTATCCAACAGTTCAACTTTGACACGAATCCGTGGGCGCGAAGACGAGTGACGACGCTTGTGTTACACAGCCCGAAGTCCATGGCTAATTGACGCGGAGTCACTCAGGGATTCTGTTTTCACAGTTACTCCCATGCGGTCATTCACGAAGTGTTTGAAATGTTGAGCTTCTTGTTGAGCGTATTTTAAATATATCGAACAGTTTCCGCAGCGATAAGGTCTTCTTGAACTTAAACAAAATTGCCCTCCGTGGAACTGGCATTTTTTTGCGACTTCAATTGCAGTCGATGCAATGAATAAGATTACTTTACGAAGCCCTCGAAGACTCTGTGGTCCTATGCGCTCAGATGTCTATTTTGTACACATCTTAGAGGACGTGGCGAGCATTTAAACAAGCATATCTAAAAATTACAGTTACACTTTATCCGATCATATATATATATATATATATATATATGCTAGCATGCTAGCATGAGATACATGTACTCTATACACATGTACAGTACTCTACAGATCAGAGCCGGTGATTTTAATATAAGGATGGGCGATAGCGACAAATAAGAGAGTTGTAGCTGCAAATCTTTGTTCATACGTGCATTTACGTGCATGCACGCATCCGGCAATACCTTTGCTAATTGCCTCTTGACTTTTGAATACATATACAACTGTTTCTTGATATATTCTTGATAAACTGCAAAACTGCAAGCTATTTATTAGCCAATGATATGATTGATCGTCGTTGCTGTAGTGTTCTTCTAAATTAACGGATTTGCACTCTCTATGGGTGCTCTCTGCATTGGGAATAAGTACGTTTTGCCTCCACAAAACGTACAATGTTAAGTATATATAGTAAAAGCAAAAGTTGTGACTAATATTAGCTTAAAGCAAAAGCAAGAACTTGCTATCACAAGTGCGGCCGTACCAAATCGTGGAGCTGGCTCCTCCTATATTAAGTACGTGTTTCTGGCAATCAGTCAACCTCTCGATCTGTCTCCATGGCATAGGCTGGATACTCGCTAGACAGTAAACTGTCTCTGGTAATATGCATAGTTCGAATAACCTGTAGTGAAATGTTGGAGGTTTACTGAAAATAAACTTCACGTTTATCCAATTGGCCTGTCGTATGTTTTTCCTTGCAGGTGTTTGGTTATCTAGGTGGTTATGTCGGAATTTGGCTCGGAATGAGCTTCTTCTCCGTTCTGGATGACTTTATCGTCTACCTCCGCAAACAGTGAGTATTCTTGTGTTGACAATTTACAAAGCGTTTACTTGTAGACAAGCACTCTAGAGTGCGTATTATAAAACGTCGAGTCCAGTATCTGTATGAATTCGTTGCGTTTATACTTATTAGCAGCAAGTTGCGCCGTCACAAGAACTGGCGCACAGCAAAAAAACAAACAAAATCTGATTTAACTTGCGTCGAAATTAGCAACGCACTGAGATGAACATTTACCGACAAACTTCCAAAACGAAACGCGTTCTTTTAAGACGTTGTGCATCTTATAATGTAAGCGCTTGCTCCAAGCAACCGCACATGAATAAATTTCGGCGTTTATCAGCCTGTAATCTACGTATGTTTTGTTTAACGTAAATGCGTATATATGCCTGTTTCACGTCAGAGCTGCTGCCTGTGCATGGAATACCTAGTTTTATTATGTATGCCAACCTATCCCTGTGATTTATTTTATCTATTATCCCTTATATTATATATTACCCCCCGTATTAGTTAATTTATGGTGTTAGGGCCAACCTATAGCTAATATGGGTAAAAAACAAATGAAAGATATTGAAAAATTAAACAAATTGCGTTACGCAACCATCGTAGGCTCACAAACTTTGCATGCATAAATCGAAACGCTGGCGATGATTCACTGGTTCTGGAAAGCCGACGCCTAGGGCTAGAACCTATTATACTTCTGAAGGTTCCAGAAAGTTCGATCGGTTCTTTACACTTTGTTTACACTATCTTATCCGATCCGTATGTTGTTATAACAACAGCAAACATGAATCGTTTGCTATTGTTGCGGTCTGTGTATTTTGATAAACCCGTTCGAACTGAACCTATCTCGATGCGACAGCGCTATATACTTTGCGGCAACATCACAATGACACTTACGGAAGTCCATGTGCGTAGAATGACGAATTTTCACCACACGAATGACTCAGCGTGTCAGCTCTGGCGGCAAAGATTTGTGCTATCTACGGGCCGGAAATAGTGTACGATCGTACGTCAATGCAGCAGTTCAATGGCTCTTGTAGTGGATATTTTAATGTGAAAATATACATTTTGGACGTGTGAACGAATTGCAAAAATCTGTTTAGTTACGCTTAACTAGCCGTGGATTCCTTAATAGTAGGTTGTTCAAAACTTTTTCTAAAAGTAAAACCAATAATTGCCCCTTTTTGTTGTTATTCAATATACTCCCCGATAATACAATACACTTTCAGAGCATTTATACCGCCTGAGTAGAACTCGGCCAGTTTTGACAACGCTAGCTACAGTTTGTGTGCAGGAGCATTGTTCTGGTGAAACAGGACGATCTTCTTCTGCTCGTCATTCCTTAGTGAGTTTTTGCTTCTGGCCGCCTAGCGGACCTGCATAATGTTCTCCTGTGATTAAAAAAATCATAGCCATAAACTATCAGGCTGCTGCCATTATCCGCACCCTCTTCGGAGGTCCCTCACTGGGTTCACACCTTCGGCGGCAATAATTTTTCGCATTTTATCTAGTTTTTGTTTAGTAGCCTTCTTTGGGGTCTCGAACGTGGTTCATCTTCGCTGCTCGCGCGACTTCTGATAAACTCATTAATCCAGTTGAACGCAATGGCAAAGCGAAGAGTCACTGTAAACCTCGCCTAACCTAGTTTTCCCTTGGGTGGCGTTTTCCCTTGGGCGCATTCCAACGCTTGAAGGAATTTTTTTATTTCCCAAAAGCACGTCGACGCGTTGCGATCAAACGATTGCAACGGACAATTGCAATCCTCATTTTAACTCCTTACAGACGAAGCGTTGTTCTTTTGAATATCAGTGGAGCGCGCCAAAATTATCGCGCCATGTTGAATTTTATATAGCTCGTTCTAAGAACATTTTAAATTACCTAGTATATATAGTATCAATGTGTTGGTGCCGCACAGGTTCACCGATAAACATCGACACAATAAACCGCCTAAACACCTACGCTGTTCTCCTAGAAAACGACAAAGGACATGCTTTTTGACAAGTTTAATTGCCGGCGATGAGAAGTGGGTGACACACCATAACGTTGTGCAAGTCACGTTATGGTCAAAATAAAACACCGGGCTCAACATTATTGCGAAAGCAGGCTGTCGTGTCTGGTGGGATTGAAAAGGCGTGGCGTATTATAGCTTGAATGCAAACAAATGCAATGAAAATTCAACAATGAGATGAATTACAGCCAAATCCTTGACGTTTAACGCAAGCCATCGTCGAACAGCGCATCCAATTGTGCAATCGAAAATAGGTCGTATTACACCATAGCAACGCCAATCCGCATTCATCTGGATGAAGGTCGCCTACCGCAAATTGCTGGATTTTGCCCGAGATGTTTGATCTCGTTTGATTTTGACCCCTTTAGATTTGTTGTTCTGCTCACTACAGAATACTCTAAGAGGAAAACGTTGGAGATTTTAAGGGTGAAAACAACCCTGATCACTTATTGCTTGAGAAAATTTATAAATACCACATTTGATTGCCAAAAGAGAGTTGGACAAAAGTTATAGAATAAAGTGACGTAGGCTTATGTTAACCCTAGCACAAGTGCAACAATAGCGCATATGTAGAAGCGGAAAAAATTTCATCTTATATATAAATAGGCGCGATGATCACGATTTAATACGCTGAATCAAGCTTACGAGGGCAAGCAGCATATGAGCGCACTGCCGCTGCTATGTTATTAACAAGTACGAGTATATAGGTGGGTTGCGCTCCAAATGCGGTTCTTGTCTCTCGGCACACCTTGCCGTGCGCGAGGTAATAAATGTGACTCTCCTTTGCCGAAAGTGAAAGGGCCTTATCGAAAAAAAATAGGAACGAAAATAGAGAGAAGAGAAAGAGAAAGGCATATATACATAAAGCTGGGTAGGGTTTGGGTAGCGCTCCTCAGCTGTGCTGTCGGTAAAGCTTCAACTAAGGCAAATTAATGTCATCCAACCGCTAACATAGAAGGACGTTGTCTCCTGTTGACTTTAGGCTTTCTACAAGGGTGTGCTTGAGCCTTAAGTTTGGCTGACCACCTTTGAGCACATTTTGACAGCGTTAGTCAAAGACATGGACATTTTTCGTGCATATCGTGCATTCGTGTGACACATTTGCCTATATCTATTATCAGAGTCGTCCCCGAATGTTAGGGCTACCGTCGTCTTTAACACAGCACGGAAACTATTAAGTATAACCTGATGGTGTCAAGCGAACGTATATATATATATATATATATATATATATATATACATAAATCTGTACGGAATAATCATTTTCAGAAGTGCTAATAACAGCATACAATAAATGTTTGCATAGATAAACATGAAACGTAATAATCCAGGTAACAGAAGTTGTCAGATTTATAATATATAAGTTTTAATTAGCTCTATGGGTAGACGTTTCCTGATTTCTATTAGTTAAAAAGAAGAGCTAAGAAGGCGGAATAATGTCCGTGTAGGGGGGCCCTTTAAGCGGCAATTCACGCTAGCATTTATGTCCAAACTAGTAATTCTATTTTGCCATTTTACGTCTGTTGTGCTTGTCGCTCACACTGTTGTGTCCAGTCAATGTGGCAAAGTGACTGGCTTACATCTAGGGAACATTTCTTGCTCGCCCTTATCTACAATAATTCGAATACTTCTATACAGAACAGGCAGAGTCACCGTACAGCAGAATTCTTTGTTAAAACATGAATGTATATATTTGGCACCTATGAAGCGCATACCTTGATATCTAAATGCTTCGTTATGCTGTGCTTGGACATCGATCTACTTACGTCATGTGGCATGTTGGGAATTCCACAGGTGTCGTCGAAAGGATCGTGAGCGAAAGGAAACGGGTGCCGAAGACGTCGCTGAAGAGACGGGCCATCCATCTGGGCTCATGAGTGGCTCTGCAGGGCGTAACTCCAACCGGGTTTCTCCGCATGAAAGATATTAAGCTGATCGTTTACATAAGAATTAGCGGTACCACACATCTCTGGCACATCGAACGCAGAAGTATCCTATTCCAAGTAGCGACGACCTGGCTGCTGCTGCCAAGACTACAAGGCCTAAGTCTTGTCGTAAACGAAAAAAAGAGATACCTTAAGAAGAACGAAGAAAAATATACGTTCCAGAATCTTAAGATTATTATCCGGATGACGTCGCGGCAAGAAACGGGGCGACAACACACTTGTATGAGCGACTCAATCGAATTATCCTTATATTACATATGGGCTAATTTGTTTTCACGTATATGTCTTACCTATAGATACACGGTTGGCACACGTCTTTAACGGAGACGTTTGTACCTTCCCTTTGCCGTTGGGGGAGTGCATTTACACACCCCAGGTGCTAGAAGTTAATGTGGGATTGCCAGGAGCAATGTTTGTGCCATGGGTTATATTCACTAATACCTAAGCCCTGTTTGCCCTTTATAGTTGCACCTATCAGATAGGAGCACTTCGTGAGACTCTTAAGTTTTGAATATGCGAAGCTTTTGTTAGCACATTAGTGACGTTGCGTCGTGCATGGCAACATAAATTGATAACAATCGTTCTTCACGATTTCGATTTGCGCTTACGTTTATGCCCGCTTAATATACGATTTTTTTAACCAGTAAACTAGGCATTGTCTAATATATGCATATGCTACTTTTATCGTGCAAATAAAGCTCCACTATATTCTAATATATGCATGATTTATTTACACTTTATTTGGTATACAAATGTTGTTCTTGGCGTGCCAGCATATTTCGAATTACGTTATCTGCCCTTAAGTATCTTAGCGATAGATAGTACAATGTTTAAATTTATAATTAGCATTTCAGGCGCTTTTACCGTCTACATGTATTTTATAGTGTATTTCTATACTCCCTAGCTAAATATATACATATACATGTCTAAACATAAATGAGTAAATTGCAAATAATGTGTGTGTGTTGCAAATTCGTGTGTGTTGACGGAACGAGCTGCCTATTAAATGATAATTTTGCGACGTTGGCCTTTCAACGACGTATTGTCAAAATAATGGGATCTGATCCACAAGACAAATTGTTTAGCACATATATATATATATATATATATATATATATATCGCACGCAAACCATACACTTGTATAGTATGTAAACGGTTGGTCATGTTTATCTACCCATCACACCCAGCACACCAAAGTTCACAGACGATTGACAATTGTATCCTTGTATTGTAGTCTATGTTTACCGTGTCACTGGCCCTATTGCTAGCTCAGACAAATGGCTGAGGCCGGCTTTCGCCCCACTAATAATGGCTATGGTGGCGCAGATGCCGCGCGGGATACGCTTCGCTTGTTGGCTTGTTGAGAGATATATGTGCCAGGATAGAGACAGAGAACCAGAGACTGGGTAGGATCTACACGCTGCAAGGGCGGCGGCGACGGCAGCAGCAACAACAACAACAACAGCCATGACGACCAACACAACAACAATAGCAACAACAACCACAACAATAGCAACAACAGCAACAACAAAATCAAGGGCAACTACCAGCACCATAACTAGAATAACAGCAGCTACTTTGTAGCACTGCCGTTAAGCGTTCCTATGCGTGAACCGGTCTGAGGTAAGTGGTAGCAGGGGACGATGAAACGGACCGAGTCCGTTGATCATGTGGGTTGCGAGAAGAAGAAGAAGAAGAACAACAACAAACCTGCTATAGCTGAAGAGGCTAACGACACATCGGGGCGGCGGGCTGCAGCCGTTGACCGCGGCCGTAGGCAAAACCCCAAACGCATCTATAGACGCCGCCTCTGTGTGTGTGTGTGTGTGTGTGGAGCGAGGATGTCGAGCAACTTCGAGGCTACGAAGTTGCCGGCGTTTCTAACGAGGTTAGAAGGTCTAATAGTCTGGGATGCATACAGCTGTGTCAGCTGTATCAACTGGCCGCCCGTCTAAACAGCATACGTACATACATAGTTACACACACACACACACATACATACGCCCGAGGTGATGTTTTCCTTCTGGCCGTTCGGTCTCGTTTCTTTAAATTGCTAGCAGCCGCGGTTATGGCAGCGGCAGAGAGAGACCGCGGGGCTGCAGTGCCATAACGGGCAGGCCAACAACATGAACGGCCCTGTCACTCGGCGAAGTACTTACTCTTTGGGGGGAGGAGAGAGCGTGGGGGAGAGGACTATGGTGCTCAAACGCGCGCGACGATCGCAGCGAAAAGAAAAACGAAACGAAGCCCAAAGGAGGCTAGCGACGATAACAAAAATGGGGCCACTACGGAATAGCCGAAGTCTCGCGATGTTAGACGACGGACCCTGTGCCGGCAAGAGGAGAGATGGTTGAGGACCTACAAGCGGCGCCGATGCTACAGTAACGGCACGGGGAGATTGACAGAGGTAGAGCGATGTGGTTGAGGAACAGGAAGAACAGAATTTAGCAGCCGTACGAGGCTGAGACTCTTAAAAAGAATATCTCTTTATACTTTTGCCTGGAGAGAGGCTAACCAACCAGCTACGCTGATGTCCAGGCTGGTGGCGTCGACAGCGGGCCCGCCTGCTAAAAGGCTCGTCCTAACCTGGATCATCGCCGAGATCGCTGTTTTGACAGCAGGCGGCCGCTTGCTGTCTCACTAGATGTCGGCGTACGATGGTGGCCGGCCAGAGGTCTGCGCAGTCTTCAAAGGGCAGAGACACACACACAAATACACGAAGAACCCGGTGCTGTCAGTGCCGCTGTACTCTCTCGAAGAAGAATGAAGATTCACTCCGTTTGCCTTGGCCAGTCCCAGTTTCCTCCTTTTTGGTCGTCGTCGTCGTCGGCGGCGGCGGTGGCGGTGGTATCGTGACGACAGCGGGAGGCAACCAATCCAACCTTTGGTCTGAGTCTTCCCCCACGTGGCTGAGCGGCCGACAAAGATCAGCCTCGCTCGGGGGTGAAGTCGTCTCTCTCTTTCCCTCTCCCCTCTCCCTCTCCCTCTCTCGTTCTCGAACGCTCGTTCGTTCATTCGTTCGTAGCTCGACGAAGAGAAACAAGTCCTGACAAGAGACGTCTGAGGTGGGGTGCCTATGCGGCACACCGCTGCACCGGTCGGCTTGGCCGCACCGCTGCGCATTCCCCAAGGAATTTGGCGCGTTCGGGTCGCCTGGCGTTGCCGCGCTACCACCCCACGAAGTGGTAGAGATATGTCCCATAGGACCCAGGGCGGCGGCTGCTGCTGCCCGAGTCGTGCAACAAACCGCATTAAATTAATGTCAGCTCCATTCCGCTTCGAGTCTCTATCCGCAGACAGCCGATCGCTTGCCGCCGTACACCAATTGACAAGATCCGCTTAAAGGGGGGCGGGGGAGGTACGCAGAGGGGAAATATGGCTTGGTCTCCCGCGATAAACCACAACCAACGATAATTATTAAGTGTACTGCTCATAATTACAAGGATAACCAAGGATACAATATTTCCGCTTATATATATATATATATATATATGCATTGTAAGGTGTATCTCCACACCAATCTAACAGTTCTACCTAATGGTAAGTAATTGTAGTGTAATATAATCCTTATTATTCACAATTGTGTTATCGGCATACAGTTGTGAGCTTCGAACGTGTCGCCCTGATTCCTACAAGTAATCTATCTGCTGATCCCATGGCGCCGATTATACTGTAGGAGCGGCCTTGATCTACACGCCGCGAGAGACAGAAGCTGTCTCAATTATTTTCCCCCGCGCTGATCCCTCGCCGTTGCTTGCATTCTTCTGGCCAAATACCGATCTTGCTTTCCCATAGTTGATGGATCCTAGTGTTTCCATAGCTACCGATAAAAATTGCTAAATGTGCACAAAAATTCGTGCTTGCGTCTCTTTTCTGTGCTGACAGAGTTATCACTGAGAAACAAGCAAGTCTACGAGGCTCCGAGCTTTCAGTTTTGCTAATAACCTTGTGCTCCTAAGGACTCTTTAATTATTTTCATTTGACTTTACGTGCCGTAAAAAAATTGTATAGCTTCGTGGATAGCTCAGCGGGCGTGTACCGTAAGACCGTCGATTTAATTTTCGCATACTGCGCAAGAAAAGAGATCGCACATTGGAGCTGCTATGCTGATAGCGGTAGCCATGCAACATGTAGCGGTTCCTGCAAAAGTATTTCAAATATTTGTAACAATTGTTCCGCAAGCGGCTCATGAAAAGTTTCCTATTCGCGTAAATTTCGTTGGCAGTAACTCTAGGCAAACGTGTGAGGAGAAATAAACGCTAACTACAACCATTGGTTTCGCAGCACTTGCTGCTTAATCATAGTTGCAGAAACGATGTCAATGGCGTTTGCACAGATAGCAGAGATCCTGCGGGCCTATTTGCCATAAGAGTGCGTATACATAAGCTACGTTTCTGGTATAGACGTGGCGATTGTCGCATGCAAGACTAGACCGGAGGCGAGAGGCACTGAAAATATCCGGGTCTTCAATCCCTCGTCAGACTTGTTCAACTTTATTTTTCCATTTCGGGATGAAGCTTTCCAATGGTACTGTACGTAGTGTCTTTAACCTCAATCGAATTATCTTAACAACTGATTAACAACCTAACACAGCCTGACACAAAGCGTACTTAGCAGGTGGTAGACAAAGCGGCTTCTCATCCGCATTAACAGGCGAAGTACTAGCTTCATGTACATAGTTAAACATCCTTCAAGCAAGCCAAAATTTGCCCGAGTGAGGTGTCCCTAGACTCAGCTAAGATCGTACGTCAGCCTTAAAATAATCTTGAGATAAAAGAGTGCCACTGCCGTCGGGACGGAGAGTCGCCGGACGTCGCCGACCTCTCCGGAAGGAGAAACTATAGCTGTGCGCACTGTCTCTACGATGTGCGCAGTAGAGGTCGTCTCAGTATGGTGGAGCCGGCGCCCTAGATACCGGAAAAAGTTGACAAATTCCAAGAATTGGCCGCCGCAACATATAACGTCTTTGGCAGATCTTCTCTTCTGGATTTCACAGCCTTAGTCTTCATGACGTTTATTTTCGGCCCTCTTGAGACAAATAACACCTCTGCCAGAGAAGTGATGCGCTTGATGGCACTCAGGTCGTGATGGGCGACCGCTGTGTTATCTCGGTACATCACAGTTATAATCCTGGATTTTTTGTCGAGTATATATACATTTTCACATACGGAAAAAATTGTATTTCTTATCACATTTGCCTTTTAGCATAATTTTGTATCACTGCACTGTTTGGAAGACAATCAAATTAGCCAGTTATTTGTATTTTTATTTTTAATTATTTAAATAATTTATAATGAACGATAGCAATATAACGAAGAAATTCTAATCAATTAAACCATGAACTGCTATAGTATGTTATTCTACTTAATTCACCCTTTTGCGAGGCACATTCGAACAAGTGTAGCGGTGCACAGCCTAGCACTGTCGCGCACAAAAATAAAGTGATCACGAGCAGTCCTTGCACAGAGCACGACGGAGGATCTCATCAGCGTACCGTTGGATAGATAAACTATGTCCTTCCATAAGAATCGTTGACTTGAGAGATCTCTTGGACTTGTGCGGTTTGGATCTGCACCCGTAACTGCCGTAATCTCCTCCACAATGCAAGGTTGCGCAAACCGGTCTCGCCGTCGTTGGTACGCTGGTAAATGTATATAAAATGTTTTACATTTTATAGAAGTACTATGAGATGCCTGCGAATAGAACGGACGTGACAAGACCGAAATCGTATATATATATATATATATATATATAATTTTTTTGCCGCTCACACATGACGTGTTTTGATCGCATCAGCTGAATCTCAGAACTTTATCTGTTTCGTTCTAAGTGCCATCGGCGCCACTTAGTCATCATACAACAAGGTAACTATTACCACGACCAGCGCCATCTTTATTCGGACGCTGTGTCGGAAGCAGTTGCAGTGGTGGTAGAAGTGCCTGGCTAACTAAGCAGAGACAGCATGCGATGCAAACTCCACCATCTGAGACGTCGAGGTGAGCGATTGTCAGGCAAGCGCGAGTACGCGCGAGACGCGTACTGGCGGTGGTGGTGGTAAATAACGCCGGTGGCAGTAGCAGCTTGACTGCTGAAAAAATATCTTCGTCGTCATGTCCCGACTGTAAGTCGTCGTCGGCGTCGCCTTCGTCGTCCCTCCGTCCGTACAGCACAAGACTCTTCCTGTTCGTTTTGGCCCAGAATGATTAATGGCCCTCCTGGGAAATTTATATTCTCTGTCGCCGAGGTGCACGAAGCGACTGCGACGACGACGACGATGATGATGATGATGATGACGCTGATGATGACGCTGACGCCGACGCCGACAACGACTACAAGACTTGACTCCTCCGTCTTAGTCCCGCTCTCTTGCACTATGGTAAGTGCTTCCGCTTTTGAGCAGGGCGGCGATCGCCGCAGGGAAAGCTTTAAGACCTTCGTCGGTCTTGTCTTGTAAGAGATAACATCTTCACTCGATGTAGTTGTTGATGTCGACGTCTTCGTTGCTGTTGTTGTTGTTGTTGTTTTCGTTGTCTGTTTTGTTGAGGTTGTGGTTGCTGATGTGATTTTTTGTTGTTGTTGTTGCTACTACTACTACTACTACTACTACTGTAATTGTCAGTGCTAAGATGATCGCCTAGCTCTCCGGGTTATTACTGATACTGCCGTGCAGTTATTTCTATTAAAGTAGTGTATATCATTGCAGTCGTGTGATTAGTTTTTTTTCTATATGTATATATACATATATATATATATATATATATATATATATATATATATATATATATATATATATGTATATATATATATATATACATATACACACACAGATATGGAACAAGACAAGAGCATCAGAGAGCAAACATTGCAAACACAGCGTTTTTTCCAAAGCGATTGTCAATACTCCGGTCCCTTATCATGACCATCACAACAACAGGCTCGACCTACCCTCAACGTATATATATCCAATATGCTTCTCTTTCTTCTTTATTGGAAGAACCCGTAGTGGGCTCTGCACACCTCGTCGACACTAGTGGTTGCCGTAGAAACAGAAAACATATTTACAAAGACATATATATATATATATATATATATATATATATATATATATATATATGTGACAAACGCTAATAGGAAAAAGAAAGTAGTCGAACGAGGGAAACGCTTGCTATGGAAGGATGCTAAAGTCTTATTAGATTAACGGCTGCATAAAATGTGAGGTGAATATTCATATTAAACTTACGCGATTAGTCCCGGCTTTTCATTGCACTTTCAATAAAACAAAACGCAACGTTTGTTCTCGACTAACGTTCAAAACGTTGGGCCGGCTTGCAGTAAGGAATTATCTGTTGACCTGACAGGTTTAAAACATATAATTTTGTAGAGACAATTACAACAGCGTACTGCCATTGTTACTTAGATAGTTCAACTATTTGTATTATCATTGGTTAACTTCCAGCCACTTTAGCGACTTGCTGACCAGTCAATTCAAGCTGTCCGGCCCGCCGTTGTAGTCAGCGACAGGTTTTTAAGTGCCGTTACAATCTCGGTTACGATTACAATGATATTTAAACACATCACCAAGCGCTCCTTCAGCAAAGGTCGTTACACATCGGACGCCATCGTAATCGGTCCACCAAGTCTGAGCGTGGTCTTGCTACTAGATTGGCCCTGTAAAGAACCGCGCAGGATTTTGATCGCACCATGCCTGCATCGTAGTAACGGTAGCAACGGTGGCTTGACAGGCTAAGTCATGCAGTTCTAAAACACCGAGGCATTACAGTGCGTAGGATCGAAGCCTGCTCGGCGTAGAATCAAATCCGGTTTGGCTTAGGATCGAAGCCTGGTAGTATGTAGCCTATTTGTTCTTGTTTGGCTTAGTCGTTAGATCGGATCGATCGAGCATTGTCCTGATGCTGTTACATCCCAAAAAGTCCCTCATAGTTCCTGTACGAGCATCTAAAGGTGGCCAAAACGAATGAAAATGAACGGATGTCATACAAACGACTGCTACCAGCCGACGTTCCGGACAAGTGGGTTTGATTATGCCTTGTACCCCCTTCACCACCCCCCCGCCCCCCCGGACGAACCTTGAAGACATGGCATACACGGCCGTACCGGGGAGAGTCACAGATTAGG
The DNA here is from genome assembly GCA_003439945.1 of Dermanyssus gallinae. Taxonomy (NCBI): domain Eukaryota; kingdom Metazoa; phylum Arthropoda; class Arachnida; order Mesostigmata; family Dermanyssidae; genus Dermanyssus; species Dermanyssus gallinae. The sequence goes on along the minus strand of QVRM01001762.1, from coordinate 57,085 downwards.
GACTCGCGCTGAGAGCTTCCGGCACGGTAAAAACAGCACACTGCTTTTCCCCTAAGAGCTCTTTCACTAAGCATTTCAACCAATCTTTCCTTCTCTCCCTCGCTCTCTCCTTACCGTTATCATGACGTAGCAACCGATTTCATAGTATACGGAACGCATCATTTGCATACAAATTAGGTTTCCTCCGTGTCTAGGTATTTCTTCTTTTTCGCCTTTTTCGCTTTTGCTTCTTCCTTTTTTGTTTAAGAATATTCTTGCAGCACCGTTGCTCAGTAAGACGCTTTGCGCTGCCTCATTAATTGCAGTAAATGAGTTAGAAGTGAGACTCCCATTCCGCTGATCTGGAATCGGATATCCCGTGCGCGCTGATTCACATGCACACTCAGGGATCTGACAAAGGTTTTAAACGTTCTATGGCCGAATACAGATATTTTTTATCATCTGCAGAAAGTAGAATCATGATTTATATTTAGACGTCATTGCCACTAGTCTCAATACAATTCCTAATGGATCCATGCATCGAAACACATATTTAAAACGCGTTTTTCTATGTTTCATAGCTCCTCGTTGGCTTCAGGCACCGCTTCGCGCGAATCGAAACGTATTTCCTCTCTAATTTAGTATAATTATTTACCGAATAAAGAGGAATTCGCACGGTACCAAGTCTGCTGACTAACGTCTGGATGTTTCCAAATGAGGCGAGAAAAATCTTAGTGTTTTCATTCTGCTGGAGCATTGTCGTAATAGAAAAATCGTTCTTGTCTAAGAGAGCTTTTCCTGTTAAAGAGAATGAAAACTTTTCGTAGGCATTCTATAGAATACGAGTTGTTCTTTACTGTACCACCTTCTTCCAGGTCGACTATTGCCACAATTTCACCCCTGGAGAAGTTGGTTATTACTCAAGGCTAACCGTTGGCTTTCGTGGGCGACGTTGCACCACCAGCAGTCGTGGTAATCTGAAAAATAACTATAATTGTAGAAGTATTCTAATAATCGTGACGCACAATAAGCAACACTGGTATGCTTATATTGTATCGTGGATCTCTGTTTATCTGAGCGAATTTTACAGCCTGAATCAGGCCGATGATCTAGGTATATTCTAATTTGGGATTGCTAGTGCTTCGGATAGGGGATCGCCTACACATACTGAATACTTATATTTATCTACTGTGTTTTTACCTGTTGCCGTAGTGTAGTATAGAGATTACTTCGTTTGAGTTTATATGTGAGAGCGTGTTGCATTACTTATTGCTCGGCGTTAACAAACGTTGTTTAGAAGTTCTTGTGAAAATACTGATCGTGCTTACACATTGCGTAGAGTGTTTATTCAAAGCATTCCTTGAATTACGTCGAGTTTTATTTTTTTCTCGGTGTTTGGCTCATGTTTCAACCATTTGTATTTACCGACAACTTACGCATTCCAAAAAGCAGTTTCGTTCAGTTGAATAAACCACGTTTGAACTTGAGCGTGAGGCAAATCTCCATAAGCATTAATTACTTCCCCACTGCTGTCCCGTATCCAGTGCCTGATTATCAGATATCTCTACACAGACAACTGAGTGGATACCGCAGCATGCAAATTTAATAAAAGTAGGGCTGGTTAAGCTACATGTGGCGCTCAACAACGTTCTATTAAGCTAATATATAAAATTTAAGCAACTCGTTTGCCTCCAGGTAGTCACTCTTATTTTAGGTAGAGGACCCAAAACGCGTTTTTAAGACCCTTTATATCCCTGTTTCTAAGAAGAGTATTTATGCCTTAAAAACAAGAGTTTGAGTTTCTTAAAGCAGGCCCCATGAGACACCGGGAACTTAGAAGAGCGTCGGTTGCACCTACCGCCATGATTCGCCGTGTTTGGATAGTATCACGTCGTGTGTTCAGCAAGCGGCTACCACGAGTCTGAAGCGTCCTGTATATGCGATGTCCATTGGACATTACATAATCTTAATGAAAAAGAGGAGACATTTTCATGCAGAGAGGTAGATGAAGACTCAAAGGGTAAACTTCCTCAATAAAGAGTAATACGCTTAATCATTCGCTACCTTAAACAGATTTAAAAAAAAATAAAAGGAAAAAATAATTGAGCCTGCAGGTAGTAACTCATTCCCCCCTTGAAAGAACATGTTTACTTTTTTTCTATACACATGCATCATTATACATACGTTTAGTATTTATGAACTTATTTTGTATATTCATCTTAGATCTCAAAAACGTTATACCCGAAACCATTAAGCACAAAATCTAAGCGGATGATCTCAATCTTTATGAGCTATCTGGCACTGGAAAATAAGAAGAGAATATACAGAAAACGATTGACTCCATCTCCGACTGGTACGGCGAAAATGATATAATAATTTCGGTCCCAAAATGCGCTGTTGCATGTCTGAAGAAAGGCCACGTTTACACACTTGATGGAAAATAAATACACGGAGTAAACCTCATTCGCGATCTTGGGGTAACGGTCCCATGGGAGCTAGATTTTAACATTCACATCACACAAACTGCTCAACATGCTAGTCTTATATGTATTATACAATTTGCTTATACAAATATCCAAAGTTTTAAGTCCACGTTCATAATAATCTTGTAGTTTTCAAATTCATTTACAGCTGTGAAGTCTAGCGGCCGTTCTTGAAGAAGCATATTAATGCAATCCAAAACATTCAGTCTAAATTTGTTCGACGTCTTGCATAAAGATGTAAGGTAGAGCCTAGCCGTCTCAACTTAGTACCTATATTAGAACGGCACTCAAGAGCAGATTTTGCGATGAACGCACGAGTCTCTCAGTCGACTTGACTTCCCATCCTCTTTTAATATTTGCAACCACAATCTTCGCAGTACTCAAACCATATCGTCAAAAGTAAATACACGACCTGATCGAATCAACAGCATGTTTTCCTGGTGCATGGCGAGACTATTGAGAACCATGAAGTCGTGATATAATATGGTAAACTGTGCGATTGCACATATCACGCAATGGTACTATTGCGCGCTATTATATGGTAAATTTTCCTCTATGTCTCTTATAATATGTACTGTATATATTGAATACAGCATTTTTGTGAATAACTATGTATATACCTCGTATTGGATTACATATTTTTCGCTCTTAAAAATGGCGCACTTGCGCGTGCAAACTATCCAATTCACTCGAATACTACATTAGTAGCATCTAAGTCAATAGAAATAATACTACTCGGCAGCACTAGAGAGAAAACGTCTTTGGTGCAGATTATCCTGAGAATAGTTGGTTTCTCGATTGAGCAGACACGAATGTTCAGTCTTCCGTGGTCATGCCCTATGATGACCTCTGCAGTACTTAAGGCAAAACAAAAAGTTCCTGCCTATCGAAATGTCATTCAACGGAGCTTATGTAGAGACATGGCTGGGTTTTGTAGGAACAAGCAAAGGCTATAGTCACTACTTTTGTGCCATAAAAATGGCTTAATTTCTAGCCAATTAGCTAATAATATTGTGTCTAGCCATTTAGATAATATTAATATACGTCTCCTGTCCGCTAAAATTAAATACTTCTTTTGGTGAGTATAACATTTGAAATAAACGCTGAAATATGAAGTGCTTCACTGGTCTGCCTCAGGGTTGGTATATAATTGGAATCCAGATATGTGGTACTTTTGTGTGCGCCAAATTCATTACCTTATCGGTTCAGGACACCATCCACAAAATACGGGACGCTGATCTATCTAAATTATATACTAATTATATGTAACGAGTTTATGCCGGAAAGGAACAGCCTTGTTTAAATAGAGTGTATTTTCGCTAATTATATAACCACAAAAAGCTTGAGCGAGAAAGACAAGCGGTGATTAGTTAGGTAAAAGCACTCATAATAATATTTGTCGGATAGAACCAATATATGTAGGTCAAACCTAGCGTCCGCGTTTTGAAACGCTGAAGTTCGTGTCCCGAAACCTCTCCAAATCTAATTGGAAAACTTACACCTAGCCGTATTACACATTCTCGTTTGTTAGCTTTGCTGAAAAGTAGAAACTACACGTCTGCCATCAGACACGGTCGCTTGAATTATCTTCCTGAGTGTTATTTTTGTCTTTATATGACTTTTAAGCTTATTTTATGCAAATTCCAGCTTAGCGCTTCTGTTCGACAAGTTTATTTCTTTAAGTACCAGTGAAAATGATCATGTCGCCCTGTACGCACTTTCCACGAATTTCTGGTATATATATATATATATATATACAAGTTGCCCTTAGATAAAATGTCATGAAAAAATTTGCTGATCGGCCATGGCGTTGAGTGAGGCTTGCTTAGTATTATCTGGCTACTATAACTGGTCACCGGGACACTCACGACAACCTCATTGACTCTTCATTAGCCGCTTCCCCGGGGGTCTGTTTTGCGCTCGCGGTCCTTTTCTATTCCTCACTGTATGTTTACACAGCGTGCTGGGTCGCACTAGTTCCTCACCAAACTTCCATTGTCGCATCCGCCCTTTCCTCACTGTCTTCGTGTTTCTCTCTCTCGCGAAAGTCATCGTTGTCGCCAGTCGGACACTGCGTATGGCCGTCAGCTGCCTATTCGGTGTTTGTATTTTCGGCAGCAGACCGCAGATCGGGCCGTTAGGATACGAGTCTGTACGGCGTCGATCCCTCGCCGACGGTAGACGTTCATTTTCGCTGCCGTCTATAAAGTCGTTGTGCGTAGACCAACCGCGTTGACAACGAGAAAGACTACGACGATGACACAGACGCATTCTGTCTAACCGAGCAGCAGCTTGGATAGCTTCTTCGTCGCAAGATCGAACAAGTCATCGATTATTTAGACAAGCAGCCTTTGCTCGACCCCCAATTCCTCTCTCTCCCCCTCCCCCCCCCTCTCTCTCTCTCTCTCTCTCTCTCGCATGCAGCGAAATTTTTCTTTTCTCTAGTGGTGAGTGCCCGGTGTTTCTTCGGTCTTGCACTTCTACTGCAGCTGCTATGACTGAAGTAGTACGGTGCACTACTGGTGCACTCCACTTGTGCTGCTTAGCGCGGTCCTCACCCGTCGAGGCTATTTGTCTTCTCCGTTCGACTTCTGCCATGCGGCTACTACTGCAGAGGCCTCCACTAGTGGGGTAAGCTAGACCTAGCCTTCAGTTTCCTCTGCCGGCGTTGAGCTACTGTACTGATAGGCCGACGGGCAGGCGGCATACATCCAAGGAGACAGCGGCCGTCCGGCCGGCCCCACCGTTTGGCTGACTCGCTGTCGGCTCCTCGTCGCTGGAGAGCTTTGATGACACAAAACGCCTGCGGGTAGTTTTGTCATCTTTTTCGCCCTTTCTCCAGTACCTCTTCCTTCGCACCCCTTCTATGAAGCTCTTCGTCCTGAAAGACTCGTCACCCCCATCCCCGCCGGGGCCCACCCAATTCCCGACCCAAAGCCCAAGCGCCTGACTTCCGTACGCGCACGCCTACAGCTGGGGAATAGGACACAAGCGAAAGACCGGTGGGGGCCTGCGTCGCCAGGCTTGCCAGGCCGGGGGGCGAATAACAGAGAGAGGAGCGGCCATAGGTGGCGTCTCCGCCTCTGCGTCCACCGGCGTCGCTGTTGATGAAAGATTGCAAGAGGCCTACGTACAGGTATCGGCTGTGTCTCATGGTTGTCGATTATACGTACGCGCATGTTATTCAATCGAGAAGGTAGGCCATCGAGCGTTAACAGCGGGGACGCTCTCTGTGACACTGTGTACGCGGGCTGGTTGGCGTACGGGATGCTACTACGTGCGATGATGAGCGCGAGGTGAACATCTCCGAGACCAAGAACGGATAGCGCGCTTTATTCAGACGTGCTTATGCATACCCTGACGCCGTATGTTCCCTTACCTTTAGGTTCCCCTTCAACTTTCTCACTCGCTGCTGTCCACCGCGCGTGCATTTGACCTATCTAGGCACGTTAATGGCATTTCGTATCTGTGGAACTGCTACACTTTTATATCGACTTGGCAATGAAAATGAATGCCAACGGTTATGGTCGTGCGGCTCGCGTTAGCTTGATTCAATTTAGCTATGCTCTGCCGTAACTGGCAGATGAGCTGGATGTGTTCCGTGATGCGCATACAGGTAGATTTGTTGAAATTCGTTTCTATCTACCACGTATTAAAGATACAGCGGCACAGTCGGCGATTAGTTGTCCATGATGCTGACGCCATTCTAGCATTCAGTCAAAGGCATGTATTTCAGACTGCAGGTAGTATACGTTAGCAATATGCGCTTGTCCATATGCAACACCTTTTCGTGTTGCATGGTTACAGCCTCGTCATTACCAGTCTACACGGTGACATTCACTAGCTTAGAACTAATTCCTCTTTGGATATATACTTTTGTCATAGAAGCCATCTATTGTAAACCTCTAAAGCGCTAGTTGTCGATTGATCTCACTAGGTTCTGCTTGGGAGTCACTAAACGTGCGCCGTATATAACGTACGGTTAATGTAAGCCCTTCTTCTTTTATCACTCACAAGGTCAGATCTCAAGCGCTTTCGTCATTGGTTACTAGAAGGTATGTATTCAATAAATACGCCTGATAAACAAGTCGATCGAGGCTAGATCAATTATCTTTAACGGCGCGTGCAATATATGCAGCCTTCATGCGATTTCAAGATATAGAGTTATTTACATATTCGATCGTCGCACACATTTATAAAATATTAGGTGACATCATTATTCTCAAATCGTATAAAAATTCCTACATGAGCATCTAGATAAGAGGCATGAGCTAGGAGGTTTTATAAGGAGCGTTATGCTCAATGTATATATATATATATATATATATATATATCGAGAGAGAGAAAAGCATTTACGGGTATTTAAACATGCCTTATATATTTATATAGCTTCTAACTTTATTTTTTTATAATGATAATTTATTTTCGAAAAATACAATATGTATGTCGGACACATATTTCGGAAGTCTAGCTATGCCAATGGGCCTAGCGGGTGTGTATGTGACTATCACGTGTCAGCCTCGTCTAGGCGTAGAGCATTTCAGAAATGTGCCTCAAACGGAGGCTGCGTTTCCACGTTGCATATCAAGATGCAGACGTTGTATAAAAAAGGACGACGCTCCGCTATCACCGGTTGACATATTTAACAAAGTGCCGACTTTGCGGATCAGCTGTCTGGTCCGAACACTAGGAACACCCAAGGTCTCAAACACGAGAGGCCAGAATTCGTGAGGATACCCAATTGATGAGTGTTTTCTTAGCTTGTTGGTCTCTGCAAGGTGGGCTGCATAACTACCTTACTAGCATTCCTTATATATGTGTGACACACACAGAATAACTAAAAGTTGACAACAAATGTATCGCTAAGTGCATAATGTATGTAAATAGCGGCCGTTATTTAATATTTTCCCGACAGAAAACCGTCAGCTAATACTGTTGATCTTTCTGAATACCCGAGGTAAGCATTTGCCAACAGAATTCGTCAATAGACTTAACAGATAATCACGCACGGAAGATGACGATATAACAGCACACTTGAGCAAGATAGGCTTTTTCACAATACGGACAAGCCCCAACTTTTCTTGAAGACTTCTGGCCCTCTAATAATCTACATGGCCTAAATTACTATGCCATGGGACAATGTGTTATGGTATAAAACTATCCTAAGCACCGCTCTCGGACATTTCCACCTTGTCGGCACGACGTTTCCACGTTACCCGACCTAACGGAGCAAGTAAACCCAGTTGACACTTCAATTTCATCTTCCCAGGTTGTTACGGTCGCCGTCGTATCCCGGCTTGTGTGACTACTACTGTCCTCAGTAAAGCCCAGTTGTCGGATAAATTTGTCATCATCTAATGAGGTCGTTTTGTCTTCCATAACTATATGCTGTAATACGTCTAGTTTCATGTCATGCTGCATACAGTGGACATGGATTCCCGGGCACGTATAGTTTTGTCAGCTACGTCTGGTAAGCAGCCAGACCCAACAATAAACATTCGTGATCGTTGCTGTAGAGGTACAATTTTTCAGCCTGCTGCTGTTCCGTGCGCTATAAAGTTTTTTTTTTCTCTCTTGCAAGCGTTGTTTTGCGTGCATGCCACCAGTGAAGCAAAGAAACAAAAAAAATATAAAAACGAAATGAAATAACGGTACTTGGAGTTAATAAACGTACGCCGAGTAGACGAAATAGCAATCGAAGCAGTTTTTCCACCTGGTTTTTGTTCAGTGATCAATCGACTAACTTACTAGCAGGTTGAGTTAGGCAGGCGGTTGTCTGGGCAGCCAAGTGGCTGGCTCAGTACCTTGTCAGCCATCTGTGGTAGGTGATTCTCTGCCATTTTTGCCGCACTCAACGTAACCTCCGTGTTTGTTGTCGTCAGAGCCTTGGCGCATAGAGACCAGTGTCTCTATTCGTGGACACTTTGTATTCTCATGATCGCCGTGGTGTCTCAATTGCTTCGTCTCTAACATCGGCTTTGCGCACTGCTGTGGCTCGTGCTGAAGAGCACTTAAAACAACCCCTGATAAGGGGAAATTGTCTGTGCAGTGTCCCCCGCTGCAACAACTGCCCTTTTCGCTGTTGTTGCCGTCGTCGTCGTTGTCACAGCCGATGATAAAAACTTACTTTAGCTGCCGTTTGCCAATGCAGCGGTTTTCAATGAGATTCTCAGGCACGTCCTGGACGCGCATTGCTCGCCCGTCATGATCCCGTCAGTATCGAGACACGCCGAGAGGGAAAGCGCGCGAGAGGAAAAGAAAGAGCCACAAGAAATAGAAACTACCTGAGAGGAAACGACAAAGTGAGGGCAGGAGAAATACAGGATGACGATAGGTGCTATTTGTATCTCGCGCACCGTCACTCTCCACCAGCAAACGATATATTCTCAGGCGGCAGATATTGGTGGTGTGCCGAAGCTGGGTTTGAAGCGCTGGCAATCAATTTGTACTTTTTTGTGGTATCATGACGACTCAGCAAGTGGCGCAGCCGAATGGGCTAAATGAATTCATGGTATTATGTTATTGTGGTTATTTGCTGGTAGCCGTTACCTCAATCTGTAGGTTGTAATCGCTTCGAAAGGGTATTAGGTCTTGCGCCGAAATGAAAGCTACCACGTTTAGTACCGCAAAGAGCAGGCAGGCATCACTTCTTTGTCGAGCCCGGTGGCGTGGTGGGTGCATTTGCCTGCACGTTGCAACCGAAATAGAAACAAAGGTGCGCGGGTTCGAGCCCCACCGTTGCACATTTGTGTTTATGGAGAGCCGTCTATCAAGCAATGCAAAATATAGTCCCGTGGTCCGCCCGAAAAGCCCCTTTAATTTCGGCCCTAACTTACTCCTACCCATTAATTTACTTGCTACGTTACGTTACTCCCACTCTGTAATTTCGGTCTCAATTTAGGTTCTACTTCTTTGTTCCGTCTAAACGTAATGATATTGCAGCAAAACAAACCCTAATGTATAATAATCAAGGTATTTTTCTTAAGACGTCTTGGCTACAAAACTAGCGTTCTATCGTAAACGAACGTCACCATTGCGACACAGTTTACAAATATTATCTCAAGATGAGAAACACTGAATCGCCGAGCCTTGTCTCTAATAAGTGTGTTGTGTGTTATCTTTAGCAGGACGGGAGTATCTGGAAGCCAATACGTAAGCAGAATGCGTAAATGTTATAACAATTCGAACGTTTGATATTCTAATAGACGAGACCACAATGCCTGGGTGTACTGTGAAACCTCTACGAATAAGACTGCATAGCTTGGCACAGCAGTGGGCTATCTGGGTGAATGCATGACGGAGACCCGTGTCTATACATTACATTTCGAGGTCAGTGATGAAAACTGTGATCGGAGAAGAATCAAGACAGGAACCTTGGCCGCCTCCATAAATATACTGGCCTCTAGCTGACCCGGCGGTCCCCAGTATCCACAACAAAGCATTGATCACAGTATAATTAGCTATTAAGCCTGAGGCCAATCTACCGACGTATGACCTGTGTCGAACGCAGCCGTGTTTTTGAGTACAAGTCCGTGACTAAGCCGCTTGAATGCTTAACTGCATTCTAATTTGCCAATTTGGAAACTGATGTCACGATTCCACGCAATAGCCCAATCTTTGACATTTATTAGCGAGGTTTTTAAAAATAAAGGCATGCTTGTTTGGTGTTGTGTTTCATCTAACAGAAAGTACATTATTACATTACAGACTATTATCTCCAAAGAAAAAACGTGAGGGGGGCATTCGCTGTTGTTGATCGCTTGTTACCAATACAGCGATCAGACTGGGACGGAACTGGTGGAAACACGCCCTTCAGGACCAGTCGACACGCAGCTTTGGCACAGAAGGTTTCTCTCAGTACGCTGCATATATATTGCAACCTCTCGGCTGGCAGGTACCCGTCCGACACACGCTATGCTTAGGCGGCTAGCCGCTAAAAGCGCATTTATCTGGTCGCTGCTTTCCCCGGCATTACGAACTATGGGACGGCTGGAGGGGCTTCGTGAGGAAACACCTGTCCCTCGTTGTCGGTCTCTAACATTCTCTCCCTCTCTCCATCGTTCTTTCACGTAGCATTTTCCCCGTCCATTTGGACGGTGGAGTCTGGACCCGCTTCGCTAAGAGCTCACCAGCCTCGGCTCCCGGCGGCGTGTGCGATGCATCTACAGTTACGCCGACATTAGCACGGCTAGGCGTAGGCTGCGTGAATATTTATTCCGCCATTTTACAGCTGTGTGTGTGCTTTGTTTGCTACCCTTCAGCTAGGTTTTCGGTCGCTGCCTGCCCCCAACGCTCGCTCACTCGTGGCAAATCAACGGCCAGCCATTATTTAATATACAAATATAAGAAGGCATTCATACGTATAATTATGTATGTGTTTGGTTGTATGCCTCTCTCTCTCTCTTTCTCTCTCCCTTTCGCTCTCTTCTCTCTATATATATATATATATAACTGAGTACATATGTGCCGCGTGTGTGTCTGTTTGTGATAAGCTTGGACCTTCCGACACAGTAGACCCAGAAGTTCTTTAAAGACGACTTCAGCAAACCATTAATAGAAACAGCTCATTTGTTGTTGAAAGCCTTACGAATGTTGTTGTAGTGCGTAGACCAGACAAATAGGACCAACGGCTAGCGGGCCACACGATCAGGTGTTGGTGAAAGGCAGGTGACAATAGGCTCTGCTTTGTCTCGCCGACACCGTTGCCGTTGCGTTGTCCTTCCTACTCAGGTGTTTCTACGGCCCCAAACGTCGGAGCGGCCTTTCCATCTATCTGTCTGTCTGCACCAGGCATATTTTATGACGGGTCTCTGTGTGGGCTGTACTGTGAGCGCAATCTGTAGTCACTGGTGGTAGGTGCATTGGAATGTAGAACTTTATCAAATTAATATCACTGTCGAGTGCCGTCACGTTACCATCTTCTACATCATAATTCACATTGTACACCGTCATGATAACTACCGCGGCCTCCGTTACCGCCATGTCATGAGCAGCTCGCTGGGCCACTATGCGTTACTCCTACTCTCACCCGCTGTTTCCTCGGCTAGGTCGCAAACTAGCTCCGCAAATCCCTTGCAACAGCCAGCCTTCACAGCCTTGACATCGCAAAGTATATACTAGGCATAAAACTTTTTTACGCTGCTTAGGGAAATGCGTTAATCCTCTTTTTTCCCTTCTCCTTCTTTTCCCTCGCCCGCTCCCCGTTCTCTTTCTATATATATATATATATATATATATATATATTAGATGCTGAAACAACACTATCCGCCGTTTTCTTCTACACGTGTTGAATGTCTGATTTCAAACATTTCAAACTGGTTTTTTTGCAGCATGTCTGATAAAACATTCCATGGTCTAGAGATTGGGCGACCATGGGATCTGCTGTCCTGAAGAAAGGTAGCTTAGCACGTTGTCGCGGAGCCACGTGTAAGTCGCTTTGCTCTGTGGGAAAGCGCGGTCTCATTACTGAACATGTTGCTAGGCAGTTTACCACCATTCAGCACGTCATGCAACACTTTTGCCGTAAGGTAGCGTGCTTTCTCTGTTTTTTGCACTAAGTCCATAAACCTGTTAAACCGTAAAGGGTTTTTGACCTGGATCACGCTGTAGAATTCGTCGCATGTTTCTGTCTAGAATGTAAAAATACGTCTGCTTCTCTGCACCTCCTTGAGGTTGGTAACAGAACAGACATGTCAATTCAATAAAAATATAATATATGCATACACGTTGATTAAACATCACTTGCTTTATCACTATTATTTCTTTTGTGCGATTGTAAGCGTGCACAAAGGACATTCCCTAGATAGGAAAAGTCCTATGAACTGAATGTCTAGCATCTTTAATTTCTAATATTAGATTGTCTACGCAACGGCTACTGCTTAGTTTGAATCTCACCGAGCAAGTACATTTCTACATTAGATCGGAACTCCATTTTGCCATAATATTTAGTTTATCATAAGGTGCCCTCTAATCGAAAGAGAAATAGATGCAGTTGAGCATTCTTTTATTAGAAACCTACCATGTGACGAGGTTATTTTGTAAATGTATATCAAAACTTCACTAAAATTGCGAACACCCTAAATATGTAGGCAATCGTTTTAAGACTAAACGTCTTGATTGTGAGGTAAAGGCTATCTTAGATTTAACAAACACAAACATAAGCTGGTAAAGTACCTGGGGAGATCTGTGTTTTTGAATGCCGAATTGGTGAGATGAATGAATCGGGTGGGCCCCTCGTGTCGGTAACCGCGCCTGTAAATGCGTAGCTGCGGATAGTAATTGCCTTTCGGCGTTCCGCGGGAGCTACTCGTCGAATTCGAAGTTACACCTTGCGTTTCTAACGGCATCTTTATGTGCAAGCCCCTAAAGAGGCGAACTTTGTAGGATAATCCGGTATTGTTGAGCGTCGTGCAGCCGAGCACTCGCCGGCCTAACAAGTTTTCACAAATGGTCTCTCATATATCTTAGTTAAGTGGTCCATATCTGCTCTAGAGGAACCGAATAGCTGACCTTGCAGCCTTTTGTAACACGTTTAGAAAACTTGTTAAGTACTTGAAACACAGCGTTTTTTCCAAAGCGATTGTCAATACCCCGGCCCCGTATCATGACCATCACAACAGCAGGCTCGACCTACCCTCAGCGTATATATATATGTATATATATACATATATATACATATATGTATATATATATATATACATATACATATATATACATATATGTATATATATATATATATATATATATATATATATATATATATATATATATATATATATATATATATATATATACATATATATATATATATATATATATATATATATATAATATGCGCTCTATGCACGGCTGGGTGTTTCAAATAAGTCAAAAAGACGACCTATTAATTGCGATGTTCATTTTGAGATCCAAAATATTTTCCATGTGCTAAGCAAGTAGAATAAAATATTGTTCAAAACATATTTTTTGTCAAATTCATCTATAGAAAGGCTTAGCACAATTCTGGTCAATAATTAAAAGGTTAGTCGCATATGGCAAAATACTACTTAAACTAGTGAAAGTAAGTCAGGTTTTTGGTGTTGGTTAGTAGATAGCGCGTTCAGCAGTTGCACACAAAACAAGTACGGGAATATAGCAGACGCATATAGAAGAAAACAATGTTCTTAACCAGCATGTTATGCTCTAACTAGGGTATAAGGCAGATTCATCTTATTTCCATCGTACGTCAATCACTAGTTGTCCCGAATATAAAACATTTGATTCAAACGAGAATTACTCATATTGATATTAAAGCAAAGAAGTACACTACTTATCATTTATACTAAATAATTGTGCGCAAAAAATACTATGTTGAATTCCACTTCTAAATCCACAGCTTTAAAAAATGTAAGTATGCCTTCACCAGATGCGAATCGTTTCTCTCTGCTATTTGCCAAGTGTCGTCTGTCATATATATATATATATATATATATATATATATAAGTGCCAATTCTAGTTTATCTAATTTTACTTATCATTACTTTGTAGATGTTTCATCTCCAAATCCTTATGCTCTGCTTAAGCCTCACTGCTCCTAAACGTTTTTTGTCAACAAAGGATTATCGTTTGAAACTCTAACAATTCTTTTTTTTTTCTGCTAATATTGGGCTCTTCTATGACAACTTTCTAGAAAACTTAACCTGGCCCTGTATAGTCAGGTTCTCAGTTTTCATTGTTGTTTGCGGGTCTCTTATCATCGCTGCAGCTCTCCTTGTTTTGAAGTCTATCCTGTACATAAGCTTAAAAGCAAATCCCTGTCATTGTAATGATAATCCTCAAACGGTTAAACACGTACCAAAATTAAATCCTCATTGCTCGTAATTACAGTATATCAATACTACCTAATCGACCACCTCACTAAAAATAACAATATCATCTGCGTGCATTGAAGCTTCAAATTGTCCCTTCTTTTGACCACTCCTCCAATAACGGTTCAGAAAGGTCTCCAGGCAGAGCGGAAAATAATTGAAGACAAAGTACGTCAGCGTACGTTTCTTGTTCAGGCCTTTTGGTTCAGTTTTATTCCTTTTACACTTGGGGATCACTACGACCGCTGACTGGTTTTAAGCACTTGGAATAGTCCCTTTCTGTAAACACTCGTACTCGTTAAACAAGAACTGGTGCGATTGCACATACTTGAGACCCGTAGACATCACAAACCTGCGCCACCGAGGCACTTGCGTTCAGTTCTTGGTATAGCGAAAAATTATGCGTTCACGCAAATGGGGCTTTGTGGGTGCCACTGTTCATTTTACCCATAAAACAGCACAACGCCTCGGCATCGAGATATGTGCAGAAGGAGCTGATTCGGCTAGGTTCAGGCCATAACAACAGCAGACTACCCTTGTTAAAAACACGTGTTCGCCTCACCAGGTTGCACTGGATAGAGTGGAGCGCACTAACCGACAGGAACTTGCTCTCTGACCCAATACTTTGGGCGTCCGTAAACTATAATATAATAATGTTGCCTAAATTGTAGTGTTGATACGTTACGGAATTGGTCGCTGGCTGCTTTGCGGCCATAGTCTCAAGTCACACGGCACGGTTATTCGGCTACAGTAACAATGTCATTAGCACCAACAGCGACACGAACAACAACCAAACTAGCGTTACTCACAATGAACAAAATAGCAACAACATTACGCGAAACAAATCACATAATGATAGCATTGGCCGAAATAACAAAAAAAATAGCCGCAGCAACAATTAAACAAAAAAAAACAGCAATAGTATTAAGTCGATTTGCGGCACTCTGACTACGCGCTGGTTTAATATGCTGCATCAAACGACGCGACGCCGTATCGCTTTTGACTCTTCAATCCGTAGGCGTCGACCGGATCTAGGCCTCCTCTGCAGAATGGCGACGTCGTCGCGGTGCACATCTCCCCCCCCCCCCGTGCACTGCCTCCTTTTTAACCCCCGGCTCCCCACCGACACCCCATTCCCCTCCAGACATTAGCACGCGCGAGTGCGTTCGCTCGTTGTGCGTCGGTTGACCGACGCCTGACTATCTGGCTGGCCAGTTGCTGTATTGCCAGACCGTCTTCGTTCGGCCCTGTTCGTCTAGCGTCCAGTCCAGGCACGGCAGGGTGGTAACCAACTACCCTGTCATCTCTGTTCTCTTCGACCCGCATCCGAACCCGTCCAGCACCACCGTCCACCCGACCGGTCTTTACCCTAGGCTTATCGCCACCTCCTACAGCCAACCCCCAGCGCGCCAGCACCCACCCCACGATCAGCAGCATGGTTGTGGCATGACGATGTCTCCTCAAGCCGAATCCTTTATGGGGAATGATAAGAGGGAGAGGGAAAGAGAGAGAGAGAGAGGGATACAAATAGAGCAGTAGGAGAAAATGGGTGGGAAGAGAGAAAATGGGGGGAAATAGGGAATGGAACAAGAGAGAAAGAGAGCGCGACCGTAGAAAGAAATAGCAAACCAGGCACGAATTGCGAAATGCTACGAGAAAAGGAAGAATAGGGAAATAAGAAAATAAAGGAAGAGATCTGGAGGTAGTTGTTTCTTTTTCTTCTTTTCCCTGTTCGCTTTCTTATTCTTCTTTATCTTCGTCTCATATGGCCTTCTCTTGCAACTTTCTTGCATATCTGACAATTTTAGCAGAGGTAATACGTCGTGGTGTGTGTGTGTGAAAGAGAGAGGGAGAAAGACGGGGGTAAGGAGACAGGCCAAACCCCGGGGGTGGTAGTACAGGAGCGTTGCTGTGCTGCCGCTACTACCGGCACCTATAAAAACAAATTGGCTGCGAAGATCGACGTGTGTCTGTGTATCCGCTCGCCTGTTTGCCTTCGTAACTGTCTGCCGTTCGTCGGTGTGTATCTGCGTGCGGGGGTGAATGTGTGTATGAGTGCGTGTGTTGAGGTGTCCGTTGGGGTGTCTGGAGCTGAAGGGATGCCCTGTTTTCATCCTGTAGTCCGGCCCACGCATCTGAAAGAGGAGGGCGCCCTCTTCAAAGCACCTCCGGGGAATCTCAAGAAGGCACAGAAACGTTGTGCTAGGATAGAAGAGGGAGCAACTATCTTGGGGAGCGGCGCCGACGGCCGCCGAGCGTCAAACGGTACCGGTAGCCTGAGCAGTCAGATAGATAGACACCCTAGGGAGGACACAGGGTAACTCCTAGTAGGAAAGGAAGAGAGGAAATTCATCCCCCTACCTTCTCCATATCCCACTCTTGATTCGGCCGTTTCCACCACCTCGTCCTGTTCGTGTACAGCTACAAACTGTTTAAGCTTGCTTACATTTCTCGTTGCTAGTCAGCTACGCTGCGGCGCCACGCTTAAAGCAAGATTCGGGTGGTGTCTTGTTAAAGCCTGCTTGCCGAATCGAGCGACAAATCACTTGTCCGCTTTAACAGTGATAACGCGATTAAGCTCTGACCGTGACGATGGTGGTGATGACGATGACGTTGCTTATTATTGTGGTTGTGGTTTTTGTCAACGACGGTTCTACCTGTGCGAGGACTGTGCGGGGGCCGTTCGAAATACCAATTTTCCACTAGGGCTAGACTGTTTTTCGCTTTATTGGACAGTGCAGGGCGCGAACGCGTTTTAATCCATAATCTTCAAAAAAGATGGCGTGTTGTTAAACCAGCGCGCTCTGCAAGTAAAGCTTACTTCTCCGCAACAGTGTCAAGCTACATTGGGGGACTGCAAGGAGACACCTATAAATAGGAGGTAGACCAACATAGAAGAACAAACTATACTTTCAACTAAAAGCTCTACTACAGGAATCATATCAGTATCCACCCACACACACCATTGGGCCATACTTTTATTTATTTAGTAGGTTACACAAGAAACAAGTCCTTGACATTAACCCACTATGCGCCGTATTGGGTCTAAATCCACAACTCGTGCCAATAGAGTTGCAAGACATTTCTACAGTTACTGCACAACTTTATTTTTGCATTCAGATAACGACGTTGTAAGTTAAAAGTTTAGAGAAGCAGACAATCATCTATCTTCTACTTATAGTGCACGCGCACCTATGCAATATCACAATACTATTTATTCTAAAATTGAGAGCTTTAAATCAACTTTATGATAGGATGATTTTATTGAGCATATACAAGTTAAATTTTCTGTCAGTGTTCATACTTGTAGAATTAAGGCAGGTTTAGTGTGACCTCGTCGACGTTATTCTTGTCGTCATCGTAGTCGTAGAAGGGCTTCGTGAACGAGCTACAGTCCACTAGACCGGTACATTACCTATGCAGGCCATCGCGAAGAACGCGAAAAAGGGATGACAGAAAGAGAAACGTCACGCAACTAAAACACGTCACTGCGGATCCGCACGTTTCCGTTTGCCCCTTAGGTCACTGCGTTTCTTTTGGCGTTCGTCCTCTAGCCGTTTCGCAGATGCGGGCTTACGCGTTGGCTTACACGTACAGACATGCATATGCTCCACACTGTCTCGAACCTTTTTCTATACGCCCATCTCTACAACCGCTTCCTTCTTCCGCTCAGTCCTAAAGAGGTGGGCGATACACTTTGCTGTACGTTAGAAAAGTGCCCGACCGCTGCTTAGCAGAAGTAGAGCCTGTGCTCTATGTGCAAATGCGAAGTTAAATAAAGAGAGAGAGAGAGTAAACAAGAAACACAAAGGCAAATAAAGGAAGTACTTGTTGGCCGGTTGCAGAACCATAGGTCACAACAGACTGGCGCGTCAGGAACGACGACAACGTACTTCACATCGTCCCTACCCCGGTGGGAGGACTAGGCTGAGAGTTAAGTAGCAACTTTTAAGGAAACATCAGATTACACATATATAATCATCATATTTATTTCACTCATATTGAGTATGCATATAACAGAGACGATTATACAGTTGTCAGTTGCTCGCATCATGTTGTATTCGGGAGAGGCAGTGCGTGATCTCATCTCAAGGGCCAGGCAGGCAGACGCATGAAACTTCGTACACGCCTGAGTGCACAGTCGACAGATGCACTCCGTGTACTCCTCGTGGAAGTTCGGGTTTGAACAGACCAGGTGATGATAGCGATGAACTATGTATTTGGTATAGACGTGGCGATTGTTTTATGCAACCCAGACCGGAGGTGAGAAGCACTGAAAATATCCAGGTTTCTAACCTCTCGTCGGACTTGTTCAACTTTATTTTCCCATTCCGAGATAAAGCTCACGAATGGTACTGTACGCGGCATCTTCAACCTCAGTCGAGTTATCTCAACAACCGGTGCACAGCCTGACTTTAGGTACAGAAAGCAGCTCCTTGCCCGCATTGACAGACATAGTACTCGTTTCATGTACATTGTGAAACATCTTTCAAGCAAACCAAGGTTTACCCGATTTAGGTGTTCCCATATTCTGTTAAGACCATACTTTAATCTTGAGGTAAAAGAAGGCCACTGCCGTCGGCACGGACAGTCGCCAGACGTCGCCTACGTCTCCATAAAGAAAGATTAAGGCTGTGCACGTTGTCTCGACGATGTGAGCAGTGAAGGTCGTCCAAGTATTACGAAGCCGAAGCCCCATATATTGGAAAAAGTTGAGGAATTTTAAGGATTAACCGCCACAATATATAATGCCTTTCGACCAATCGACCTCCATTTCTAAATTTCAAAGCCTTGGCTTTCATGGCGTTTATTTCCAGCCCCCTTGAGCCAAAGCCTACTTTCGCCAAGGCAGTGATGCGCTTGATGGCACCCAGGTCGTGATAAGCACTATGTCATCTGCGTACATTACAACTGTAGCCTTCTTTTGGTATTCACTTGTTTCCTCAGAAGCTGACAGGGCCCTCTACGCAGCATCAGCATTGGAAAGAGTGATACGTTTATGATAGAACGGTCATTACCGCATCAGCCGGATGGTTCAGCTTTGGCGACTAATCTCAGTTATATTCTGAGACGAAGGAGAAATAGTGAGTATAAACGTGCAAGTTCTGTTTTGTTGTACGACTTCTGAAATGATGCCAAAGCTGTTATCAACGAACGGGCCTGCCGAACATGGTTTGCCATGTTCCGTGGTGGAGATTGTAACCCTGACGATACACCAACATCCAGCTGACCCTCTTTGTTGAAAGAAGACGTTCCGCGCTTAAGTACACAGCAACATCCTACACATGTCAATCCTACGCTTAGGATAACCTCTTCGCTGTTAAATTGGTTTTTATAGGCTGGGTAACGCCAACAAATTGAAGCGCATTCGCACTTGTACTTCGCACCATAATCCCTACTGCAGAGCCGCGTTCTTGGATCGTTTGGTGATCTGCGACTAAAAATGGGTTCTCTGCGATCATGTGAACAGCCAACATTTTGGTCCGACGGCGTGGGCCGTTCTAAGAGTTAATCCAAGCAAAAGTCTACTCATATATGATTATGTTGCTTTATTAGTGTGATTTCAGAGGCATTGTTTACTTTGAACTTCCTAGAAAGAATAAAAAAAAATAATGCGAATAACTCTAACAAAATAAATACGAGTAACATTAAATCAATAAAACTAAATGTATGTTGAAATGGCTTCAGAGGTTTTTGCGCGGTTTCTATGTGCTTAGTCTCAGAGTTCTGCTTGTAGATGCTATATCAGAATATACAGCCGATTTGTTTAGCACGATCTTGGAATGTTAGTAACCTTCTTCAGCGCTCCCGCTAGGATTGCCAACCCATCAAACGTACATGTTGTTCCTCAAAAACTTTGGAAACAACGTTTTAAAGTTGATGCGGCTCTTACCTTTTCCGTCCGTCACATTTCAACTCTTCAACACACACACGTTTGAACCCTAATGTGTTATATATATACAGTCACTGAAAAAAATATAGGGCCACCCATGTTTGCCACATTTCACGCATTTATTATAACCGATTGTGTAAAGATCATAATGACACATGCTCACAGAGTAACAGCGGATACTTTTATCGACATTTGGAGTATCGGGTTACCTTAAAACACGAGATTTCGACATTTGGCACAGCTACGCTGCGAAAAAATTATAAAGTCACCACCAAGATGCATGTCTTAGCGAGTGAATTGAGTGGAATAACAACGTTTGGGCTCATTTCACGGCTCGACGGAAACGAAAGCAGACCTCCTACCAGAGATTTTTCTGTGCTGAAACGATGGGTTTGGGTCGGCGTCTCACGAGTGACGAAAAGACCCAAATCAAGGCTTATAAGGATGTCGGCCTCTCTAATCGGGAAATTTCCCGTCGATTGGGGCGTTCTCGCCAAGTAGTGAACAACTTCGTGAATTTGGGTGAAAAATACGGCGTAAAAAAGAGTCCGGGGCGTCCAAATGCCATTTCGGAACGAAACAAGCGCGCAATTTTGAAGATAGCCTCGAACTCTGCGCTCTCGGCAAAGGCAATTGCGGCGGCGGCCGGTGTGCAAACGAACGTGCGAAATGTGCAAAACCTCCTCAGGAAGACACTTTGGCTCACGAGAAAAAAACTTAAGAGAAAACCACGATTGACCGCTGAGCATCAGAAAGCTCGTCTCGACTTTGCCCAGGTTACGATGTCATGGACCACTGAATGGCACCGAGTGCTCTTTTCGGATGAAAAAAGTTCAATTGTGATGGACCGGATGGATTTAACTATTATTTCCACGATGTGCGCAAGGAAGAACGATTTTTGTCAAAACGGCACTCAGGTGGCAGTTCGATGATGATCTGGGCCGCTGTCGGGTATTATACAAGGTCGCCGATTGTGTTTTTAGACGGTTGTGTTAATTCGACGCGCTATAGGGATCTACTAGAAAAGCAATCCGCACATTTTGAGCTGATGGGAGGACCCGACTTTGTTTTTCAACACGATAATGCCCCGATTCACACTGCTAAGTTGATCGAAAGCTGGTTCGAACAACGCCATATTGAGGTCCTACGCTGGCCTGCAGTCTCACCTGATCTTAATATTATCGAGAATGTATGGGGCTGGCTCGCCCGAAAGGTTTACACCGACGAAAAACAATTTTTGAACCAGGTAGAACTAAAAAAAGCAATTGTGAAGGCTTGGGACGAGCTCTCGCAGTACGTCAACCAAAATTTGTTCAACACTATACCAAACCGCATTTTTCAAGTTATCCGACGTAATGGGAAGTTCACTAAATATTAAGTATAGTTGTTAGGTGCCGTGAAATGAGCCCAAACGTTGTTATTCCACTCAATTCACTCGCTAAGACATGCATCTTGGTGGTGACTTTATAATTCTTTTCGCAGCGTAGCTGTGCCAAATGTCGAAATCTTGTGTTTTAAAGGTAACCCGATACCCCAAATGTCGATAAAAGTATCCGCTGTTACTCTGTGAGCATGTATCATTATGATCTTTACACAATCGGTTATAATAAATGCGTGAAATGTGGCAAACATGGGTGGCCCTATATTTTTTTCAGTGACTGTATAATATATATATATATATAAATCATATTTATATATGTATATATATAAATATATACATATATATATATATATATACGATATATATATATATATATAATATACTATATATATGGCATATATATATATATATCTATATAATATATATCTATATAATATCTATATGTATATCTATAATTGATAAATAGAGTGCCTTGTATGGACACGGCGTCTCTCATTGGAGGTTGCCTGCTAATTATTTACGAAAACATTCGGACTTCTTACGGATACATTTTGTTGGGATAATTGTCGGAACATTATTTTTGCCAAGTCGTATGGTTACATAAATAACATCAAATATTTTCGCCATCGTGTATGTATGTACTTGTCAAAGTTCAAGATCTCTGCCAATTTTGTGTAACGGCTGGCATGCTTGGGATCATAACTTGCTTTTTCTCAACTACACACTTAAACACCGCCACACGTTGGAACCCATTGTGCAACTTGCTCAAAAAATGCTGGCCCTTTTCATAACAAATGCGGCGTAGGTGATTATTAGCAACTCATAGATTCTTAACAGTTTGGAATAACTCGCTAGATCTTTGAGCACGACTGAGCGTAAGGTCTAATTAGTTCGCTACGATGCCCTGCAAACTGCATCTGTAACATGCACGCTATAATTCATGTTGGTGGATATCGTTACACCTTGATCCCTGGTAACTTTTTGTGATATAAATGTTTTGTCACCGATGGTATAATTGTTATGCATATCGTTGTACGGTCAAAGCGAATTACGACGCAGCTGCTTCGAGTTAGTCTAAGGTCGAGTGAGACCGACCAGCCCTTAAAGGAGCGTATTGTCCTTCGCAACAATAGACTGTTCTTCAGGCTGCTCCGCGCTCGCACGCCTTATACATCTTACTTAGGCTTAGACTTTGTACGTGTGTGTTACTATATCTAGCCGGAAATAATATCCTTTAAAGGGTTAATGTAAATATTAAATATGAGTAGCCCCGTACTAGTTCCTTGAAGGCACGCTGAGGTTGCTCTGGCTCACCAGATTAACATTTTATACCTGAACGCGAAAGATTGGTTCGCGTACGAAATTCTTTATCCACGCAACCAGTTTTTCCTTAAACCAATTCAGGCAATAATACTAAAGTAACCCTGCGGTTTCAAGCGTGGGCCTAAAATTAAGGTATATTTCATCAAACCATTCAGATATGGCCTGATCGTATTGCCACCCAACTGGATGTGTTAACCAGGTGGTGGGCAAACGATTATTTTCTATTTAAATTGTGCCTGTTGGCACTGTCGAAAATGCCAGTTACGCGTTCCAGCAGCTTGCACATGATACAGTGATCAAGTATATGGGCCGCTTCTCTTAGGGTCAAAGTTTGCGTCTCGTTTGTAAATATATGCTGGATATACACCGAAATCTATGGGGAACTGTTGAGTCCTTAAGGGATGGGTCTGATGTAGGGGGTTGACGTAAAGCAAGATAAAAGATACGTTTATTCGAAAAATATTTTAATTGTTTGGGCTTTTTTGCCGTCTATGGTGCGTGTGCCACTGACGATATATATATATATACATATATATATATATATATATATATATATAATATATATATGTATATATATATATATATATATATATATATATATATATATATATAATATATATATATATATATATATATATATAATATATATATATGTATATATATATATATATCGTATAAAGAAACTTGTACTCACAAAAGTAGCGTCATCTTACGCTCATTAATTCAACTTCAAAACAGGATTAGAATGTTAGAATTTGTTTTTATTACTTACGATGCGAGTAAATTTGAAAATCACAATGAAAACAGATCTCGTTCCAAAACGAGTGTATGGTCGAATTAATTTACCTACATACATGCACCATACAAATGGCCGCCATAGACTTGTCACTGATCCAATAAACTCATCAACGAATTGCAGTGGGATACAATTCCACTTCTCGCGTGTAGAAGCATCGATGAGCATGAATGCTCAGGAAGTTTTGATATGGCTAGAGTTTTGGCTCTGACTCGTCGATTCAACTCATTCCACACATGTCCGATAGGGTTCGAGAGTATGTTGGCTACTCTATTAAGCTAATTTAGTTTCTGCGAGCTGCCCTTCCCCTTCCTTCCGCAAACAAGTGTAGCTGCATCCGGCTCCGCATTGTTATGCATGTAGATAAAGCTTATCACCAACAGCCCCTACCTGACGTACCACGTGGGATATCAGAATCCCAGCGACAGACCATTGGACAATTTAACCCATTCTTCCATGGGATGCAATTTGTGTGAGCTTGCGCAAAACCAAGCAGCGACGTGCTTGTCGGTGAGTTGCGGCCAGTTGTGAACGTACAGCGGGCTTGTAGGGGGTTACATTCATGTTATGTAGCAATTGCCTTACATTACACGCGCTAGCAACTTTTTGGTAAGCACTATAAAGCTATTGGCCTAAGCCAACAACAGTAAGTCGGCGAATTGGTGACGTATTCATAAACAATGAGCCGTCGACCCGGTTAGTTTTAGCCCGAGCCCTGTCCAAGCTTGCCCTACGATGAAACCTGTCCGTGAGCTAATATTGTGGACTCTGCAAACGGTAAATTGGTTTATATTCAGTGGAGGAGCTGCTCAGTGACGAACATTGACTATAGCCAACTCGACTTAAACAATGATGTGGGCAGCTCTTTCTCTCTTTCACAGAGCAATATCACTAGCTGATTGACAAGAATCATTTTACTAGACATGGTTATGCGTGCGTGTCGTTCCAGCATTTTGGTTGTGTTTTAAAGCAAATGTATTGCCTCTCGAATGGTCCAGTCATTTGTGATATAGCGTTATTATTGTGAGTATAAAATGATATGATAGGTGATGCAATTAAATTATTCAAATGCATATATATATACATATACAATTTTGTTTGTCATTATATCGGCGGTTTCCTGGCGGACGCCTTGATATTCGTAGGGTTTGCGAACATGAGGCGACGGAAACGGAAGGCAAATAAGTGCGCGAGGATTCGGAATTACTGGAAGTGCCATTATTCTTCGAGTGTATTCCTAATGTCCTGAATAAATGGCTCGCTGAACTAATGCCTGGATGTGAACCACTAAACGTGTTGGTCCGCAAAGCACACTTCTTGCTCCGTGCTTACTTTTCGCCTTTCAAGAGTGAACAGGGGACGATTGGGTGCGCGTAGCCATAACATGTAGCTATAACGATAGCAGAGCAGTTGTTCAACCTAGAGCTCCAGCGTGACTCTAGAACGCAGCCACTCTTACTGGTATAAAAATAAGGATTGGACCTACTCGACCTTGTCACCTCGAGTCACCCGCGCTAGTGGCATTGACGTTGCAGATAAAGGGCTGCATAGCGCCACTCCCAGAGGAGGAATTCCAAAGCGACCATACGGAGAAAAAGGTGGATCTCTCATCCGTAACAGGCGTAACGCCAAGGAACATGTAGTCGTAGCGTAAGTGCGTAACGCCCCTGTTTGAGAGGCAGCTTCAGAGACGGTGTAATTTACTCGGTGCATAATTACACTGTACAAGACTGTGTGAGAACAGCGTTAACAACGTTAGGAGCACGAGGCTCTGACTGCATGTTCTTTTAAACTCCTAACCGAAGTCCTACCTCGCTCAACGATATTACTACGAGGACTTGTGTCGGCCTCCGGCTAATCGCAACGCTAGCTCCTCTATGTCCCATTAGTACAGATGCAAAAACTGGTGGACGCCGATGGCTATGGCCCATCAATCATTGCCATGTATCCATAACGGTGGCTGTGCGGCGAGACATGCTGGCATCAGCAATGCTACTGGCAATGCTCTCTCGTTGGCTGGATTGCTAGCGATGCTTGTGCCGTAGGGCTTGTTCTGGGAGGACGAGAAACGGAGTTACGATATGGTGATATTCGGCAGTCGATTCAATTTTAATTTAGCGAGGCAACTGAGTAGCGGTGGTAAGGTCGTCGACGAAATAGTTCGACGAACGCTGATGAGCGACTGATGAATGGTGATACGTGAGCGGCGCCCACTATATATACTTCTGTTGAAAGCAAAAGGATCGAAATTGGCCGCAATGGCGGGGAGAATTTTAACTCAAACGGTAAATGACCAATGAGGTGGTGCATGTTGAAGAAAGCTTGGCGTGTTGGTGGAATAGTAATGGCCAAGTTATGTGGACAATTTCGAATATATCCTATCATATGTATATGATTACGAATGCGAGACCCGAGTCCAATCCTCTCATTGGTGCTTTCCAAAAGAGAGTCGAATGAAAAACATTTCGACAGAGCAAATCCAACATTAACATTCTGTTGACTACAAGAGAATCATCTTCCATGATTGCTACCGCTAAATCAGCAAAGGACTACTACCGCAACTCGATTCCGAATGACAACTTTAAAAAATTTAAAGAGTGGAAAAACGGTGGCACAAGTGCATTTTAGCGGGCGGGAGGAGGTTTTGACAAAAAACACTTTAGAATATATATATATATATTCATTGTAAAGTGTATGTAAATAACTAGTCCTCACTTGAGTACGCTTGGAGGTGGTGGTAGTGAGAAAAGCTGACGATTGTCTGTCGACTTTCCAATCGAGCAAAGTTATTAACGATCTAAAGGTGATCGGTCCAGCTGACATTAGGCGTTTTGTAAAAGGGGCCATTCGGTAGCCATTATCAATTCGCATATGAGTAGCAAAGTCGCAAAGAAGACGAGCAAACTATTCGAAAAGACGTCAAGCATAAAAAGAACACCTACAAAGTGAGAGCTACCCACTTTTCATAAGGCTCTCTGCCATAAGAACGGTGGGTTAACTTTTATAGCATGTGCACTTGCAAGGCAGTGAGTCTACTGTCAGCACAACCAACACGAATTACTTATTTAATCTATAGAGTAATGGGGTGTACAGATACGACCGCGAGAGTAGCAAGTTCTTTGCGTTTCTTATGTATATACAATAATAGAACCTGGCCAGTGGGCAGGGACATTCAGAGGCTGTTTCTATACTGCGCGTTGTTCGTAGAGGTGGGAGACTCCGGCGACCGTTCAAGCAAGTCGTACAATAGAAGTCCGACCACCGCCATTGTGCCAGGATGGCAAGACGTCGAGCACTGCCGTCGACAACCTGCTCAGCGGATCTTATCGCCGGGCACAGGAGGATGCAGACAACAGGACAGGTAACAAACGACCACCGGCAAAGAGACTGGACGAACGCCAACATGGCCGAATAAGTAATGGCAAAGAAAGCAAAATAATGGCCTAGAGAGAGAGAGAGAGAGAGAGAGAGATATTACTTAGCAAATTCGGACGACAACATGTTTCTAGTCGATAACTATTGAGTGGTGGCCGGGTTAGTCAGCGTGGCGGCCGGCGCCAGGAATGCAATTCAGGTGGTTCGTCGATAAGGACCGGAGATTTATTACAGCGACTTGTTGTAGCAGCAGGAGTACGCAACAAAGCAGGATAAGGTTAGGTTGACCTGGCTGATGCTAAGCTGATGCTGAAGTTGTCTTTTTAAATGTTCATTAAAGCTGTCGGTGGCTTCGTATTACAGTTACCGATAGCCTGAGCAGTGCCGTTTAGTTACCCTTAGTGTAGTTCAGCAATAAAGTAATCACCATCAGTATCATCGTCATGGTTAGCTCCAACGAAATAATAAACGCTAACATGTTTGGACCGTGCATCGACGAAACAGCATCGATTTCCTGCTCCTCTTTGGTTTCTCTAGCCTGCCTCAATGCCGTAAACAATGGCCATCACGGAATCTATATGTAATATGGTGACATGGGAGTATTCTGCAGAGCCTCGTGAACAGCGCTCCTTTATGCATGAAGTTATGAAGATGTGTGTTCGCTATCAGGAAACTGAGCACGGATCACATAGAGAAGCTATGCGTAGACGAAGAGAGCATTGACAGGCTCCCGAAATGTGGCTGTTGGTAAGATAGAGTGGGACGGATACACGATAACATTATAGCTTTGACTTAAGTAAATTAGTGCATGTCACTTATGACACATTGACCCATTCTGGCAGCGAGACTAACAGCTTTCATCAAATTGGCTTGGTTTTTTAAAATAGGAAGATTTAAGGTAAAGACCTAGGATCTAGGATATCGGGACCAGCAAGGCTATTTTTGTCTCTTATTAATATCCATCCCTCCATTTTAGTAGCTAAAGGCGTTAACTATTTTACTTTGGGCCATGCCTGTCTACGATATGAAACCGCGAATGTCGTCCATGCCGTGCTTCGCTGTTATTAACAAAGATGCTTTGGAGCAAGGCCCTAGGAGCATGCAATAATAATAATAATAATAATAATAAAGGGATCCATAACAAAAGCTTTAGGACCAAGGCAAGTAGGGGTTTCTATAAAAGGAGGCGCGGAGGCAGCCGTTCACGCTGTACGAGCATACATCGAAACAGACGGTCCTCTGCGGGTTTTAGTGAAGCTAGATTTCAGCAATGCTTTTAACACAATACGACGCGACGTAATATTAGAAGAAGTAAGACTACACGTACCGGAACTCCTTCCACTTGTATGGCAATGCTACAGGGACCCGTCACTTCTATCCTGGTGTGACAAAGAGCCACTTAAATCAACAAATGGAGTGCAACAAGGGGACCCACTAGACCCCGCCTTGTTCAGTCTGGGAATCTCCAGTCTAGTGGCACGAATGAGAAGCCCATTGAACATCTGGTACCTGGATGATGGTACATTAGGAGGACCGGCAGAAGTGGTGGCCGCTGACATACTTAAGGTAATAGAGTTTGCAAATGAAGAAGGGACAATCCTCAATCTTTCCAAGTGCAAAGGTATAACGGTTGGGAGGGGACACCCAAGAACGAGACGAAGCACGCAAAACCATTGCTGCCGTTCTACCAGGCTGTAAGCAGGTTAACCCGGCCGAGTTAGAAGTTCTTGGGGCTCCACTTAGTCCACAAGACCTTAACAGAAAAACGCCGGGCGTTGCTGCAGACACGGCCTCGTTTGTTGGCCATGCACTCACAAGCTGCATTATGTCTTTGGAAATATAGTTTAGGTTCCCCGAAATTCAACTACACATTGCGCACCTCACCGGCAAGCCAATGTCCCGACGCCCTGCAAGCGTATGACGACTCTACGAGAGACATACTGAGTGAAGTCCATAACATCGATTTCACGGACGATACGTGGCGAAGAGGAAGGAGAAGGTGGACACCTCCCCATAGGAGAAGGTGGACTGGGTGTTCGATCAGCAGTAGAATTAGCACCCATTTGTTACGCAGCGTCTGTGCTAGAATTCAGCCCGCTGGCAGAGGCGCTAGTCGACCCGAGTGCTCACCACCGGCTGCACATAGCTAAGCAGGAGGCAAAGTCGCTTGTCAAGCTGAAGTTGGATCCAGGTCCTTGGGAATAACGTGTAACGCAGAGAATGCTTGATAACTACAGATGTAAAGTTATAGCCCGTGAGATCACCGAAAGCCTTGAGTCTTCTACGGAGAAGGCAGTCTTCTTGGCCGCACGAGACACCTTCAGCGGTGGATTCCTTAGGGCTCTCCCGTCGCCACAGCTCGGCACCATGCTGGACAACGTCTCATTCCGCATGGTGTCGGCTCTCAGAATCGGCGGGTCGATATGCAAACCACACATTTGCAAGGCCCGTAGAAAACCAGTAGAGAAGAATGGCCTCCACCCGTTGAGCTGCATCAAGAGCCAAGGTCGGGCTCCCAGGCACACAGAAGTGATTCAAAGAGCTCTCCGGAGGGCGGGAATACATAGCATGCTGGAACCCAGACTAGGACTTCATGACGATAAAAGGCCCGACGGCGTCACTATTCCGCCGCAAAAAAAAGGCAAATGCCTGGTTTGGGATGCGACAGTCTCCCGCACAGCCGCACCGTCTTATGTGTGCCACAGCGCTACCGAGGCGGGATGGGTGGCCGAACACGCAGAGAAAGAAAAGTGGCGTAAATACACAGAGTTAGAGTCTAGATACATTTTCATGCCGATTGCAATGAAGACAATGGGCCCAGTCAGCAGAAGAACAAGGACATTTATTAAAGACTTAAGTGATCAAATACAAGCAAACACCGGAGATGCACGCGAAGGCGACTTTCTGAGGCAGCTGCTTTCATTGGCAGTTTGCAGAGGAAACGCCGCGTCGATATAAGGTGCGATGGGCTGACGACAGCAAGAAAGAAACTATAAAATAATGAGGATACACATTCACACCTCACAACTGTATTGCTCTAAGACATATTAAATAATAATAATAATACTAATAATAATAATAATAATAATAACTTTGCATCCATTACATTAGAGACACTCGGCCCCATCAGCACAGGTACAGCAAAACTCCTGCAAGACATCGGAAAACGAATCAAAGACGTTACGGGCCATCGACGCGAAGCCATGTTTTTGAGACAGATGATGTCTTTGGCCGTGTGTAGAGGGAACGTGGCTACCATTATAGGCGCCATGAACTGACAGAAAGCGAACAGAGCAGGATAAACATGATTTAAACGTTCATACTTCACAATTGTATTACCTAATAATAATGATAATAATTTTTCCGGAGTCGTTGGTTTTGGCGGACTGATTAGAACCGTTAAAGGCGGCCTAGTTTCGCACTAGACCTTTGAAGATCAAACTTGCTGAACGTACCTAGACTAGGATATGCATATGTGTAGATGTACGTGCTCGTACATATAAATAACAGCAACAAAACCAACCAAAGCACGCAAACAGAAGGGCACAAGATATGAATTCAACACAACGACAATAGTAACAACGTCATTTGATTTTCAGAAATATGGTTCATGGTACTGGCTAACCGGTACACCGACTAGCGACACAATGGGAAGAAACTGTTGCAAACAATTTAATAAATTTGCCTTTGACATAAAATGCGGCTGGTAGATGATCCGTGCATGACTTAACTCATAGTTTACGTCACTGACCGGTAAAGGTGCTAAGAAGAAAGGTTGACTAATCACACTTCGCTAGACTAAAAGATGCATTTGCTGACTTAGGCTAACCTATTGCGTTCTTTACTCCTTGTCATTTGTTGATGCCATGTGAATGATTAGAAACTTTCTTGAGTGGTTGTAAAATACAACGTGTTGGCTCGCCAGCTTAATCATTTTGTGCCGCATCAATGCTCCGAGCGATATGTCAGAGACAGTCAAAACACTTCAACGAGAACTAGCGTTTAATCCCCATTCCCATGCAAAATAATTAAAATCTCGTGTTGCTTTATATTGAGATAAATATACGCTG
This sequence comes from Dermanyssus gallinae, assembly GCA_003439945.1. Lineage (NCBI taxonomy): Eukaryota > Metazoa > Arthropoda > Arachnida > Mesostigmata > Dermanyssidae > Dermanyssus > Dermanyssus gallinae. The sequence goes on along the minus strand of QVRM01001762.1, from coordinate 25,939 downwards.
CAGACATACTTAATCACACATAGTGTGTGAGAAGCGCTGGAGCTTCCGACAACAGCTCCACGTATATCACAATACATGTTGCCAATTGTGTAGCTATAGCAACTAACGCTATATGCTAGGCTCGCTCGCGTGTGCAGAAATTCGCTATAATGACTCTGATGATAAGTACAAAGTGTACAAGGTTTTTACAAGCCCTTAGTTCGGTGATTAGCAAGTTTCAAACTTAGAATTATAATCTGGGTAGTGGTGAAACAGAACTAATAGCAGCACACCGCAACGCTCTTAAAATTAAAAAGTTGAAGTAATAAGTTGTTGTTAGAGTGAGTACACCTGCGATCGAATTTCGCTACATGGCGTTATAAGTAGTCGCACTAAAGAGGTTCTACGCCTTCGTCGACTTACCGGTCTGTTTTCCGATAACTGCAAAGAGCGTTAACCGATAACTTCAAAGAGCCCTGTAGAACTGGTGTCTCTTGTGTTGTTTTACCGTTGTTGATATAGTCGTTGTCGTTGTTGTTGTTGTTGCTGTACTCGTTCTGAAAATTGAATTGAGCGTAATGTCGACACTGCTAGGTATTGAAGCGATCCGACTAGTTTCCAAGCCATTGTAACCCTTCGGCGGGGCCGCTGAGTGTAGCAACAGTATCAGCAAAGGAAACACGTGGTACGGTGTTTCCCAACTAGACGGACGCTACGTTCGTCCCACCTAGAACCAACAAGAACCTGCCGACGTGTCCATTACGGAGCTAAGCTATTAGATAAGCTTCGCGTGTTGGCCGCTCGTGTCATTGTCGTCTTTATTACCGTCATCGACGTCACTGGCAACACGTGGTGAGGAATGACACTCGGCTAGCGAAGTCGTCGTTCAATATTGACACAACGAAACGGACAAACTGTCGCCTGATGACAGACACCTTTTCGCTTTCGTCTCCCTCCTGCACACACACTCACACACGTTAACAAGCTCAAACCCACCTGGTCGGCTCACACAGAACTACCTATATAGCAGTGTCCTTGCCGCATTGCTTCCCGCAAGTGGATTTTGCGCCTGCCCAAACGGGTCACAAGATGTTGAGAGAAAGGTGGACCTCTCAAGCCCGGGGCGATTTCTCATGATCGTATCTAGGAACGCTGGGAGGGGGCGCAGAGTGGGTATAAGTAGGTGTTCGAGTCAAGACGAGTGTTGTCGTCGACGCTTTCGTAAAAGCGGAGGGCTGGCCTCAAGATCCGGCCCGATAGGCGAGGAAGCTGGGCGCCATTATTGATATTGAGGTCCCCGTGTGTCATAACAGGCTGCGGCTGTCCTCGTCATTAGTGACGGACGTAATCAGGCGTTCAGCGAATCGTCCACAGAAAAAATGATCCTTCTGTCAATCCAGAACTTCTCTCCCCTTCCCTATGCGAGTACAGAGTAACTGCAAGGATACTCTGAATTTCTCTTAGTTGTCTGCGCTACGGATCACCGCATTAAGTGCCTAAAGAGGATTCAGCGTCTAGCCTGGTCGCGCCCTCCCTATCGGACTATTATGGTGCAGAAGAGGCACCATAATTACAGCAAATCTCTGTAAGAAAAGCGACACTGTAAAGGTTTCTAGACGCTGCCGACGGAATGGTGGGTTCCAAGTACCGCAGACCCTCTAATGCTCGGAGTTATACTGGTTAGTCTAAACTACTGCAGGACGGCACACGATATGCTTGCAGAAGCACAGACAGGCATAACCTATGTTTATTGACGGAGCCTAACGTGGCTCGCGCCAGGGCTATGGCCAAACAAGTAGCGGGAAAAGCTTTTTTCGAATTGAGCTGGGTAAGAGGACGGTGTGCAGTTGCCACTTTCCATTTAACACACAGCAAAAGGGGTCCGGGGACTGCTTCGACGTGCTGGCCCAAATAACTCAAAATATGGATCAAGAAGGGGAACGCAGCGATTATATTGTGGGCTAGTCATATAACGACGGAGAGAGGCCGAACTCCGTAAGAGTGGGTCGCGAAAAGGGACTTTGCGGTTTTGAATTCCGGTGAAGCTTTCAACGTTACAAGAGTACCCAGCAGGTTCGCATTGACCTCACCATGGGAGGAAAAGCCGGTCTCCCATGGATTACATCCTGGAGACAAGGAAGCGCTGCAAGCTTCACTTGACGATAGCACACAAAGGCTAGCTATGAAAGTATCGAATGCACACATAGATGGCCGGGCCTTATTATAGATCTACTCGACACGGTGAGAGCCGAAAGGAGCTCTTGGTCTGCCGCCCCATATATTTATTAGATAATATGGAAAAACTGCTCGAGAACATATTAGTCAGCAGATTAGACGAGGAGATGCTAGCCCCTGTCAACGCCCTGTCAGATTCCTAGCTCGGCTTCCAGAAGGGGCCTAGCTCTATCATCCCTCGTCTGCCAGGTTTATAATTTTGACTGTTCCCCTAATCCCTCTCCCCTGGAATCGCCTGTCGCATAGGATCTGGCCCCGTCTGCCCATCGCCCCGTCTTTAGGTTCCTTCTCCGAACTTCCCGGCAGTGCGGATTTCGAACCTGGCGTGCCCGGACGCTTCTAAACTTTTTCAACCTCAGTATTCTATTCACGGCCCTCTGCTTATTATTTTACCAATTTCATCATATGACTACGACTGCCTCCGGAAATCGGCCTTAAATTGACGTCTCTGCCGATAGTGTAGCCCTGGCCAGCGCCGCGCAATACGCGCCCGTACCCGTGACGTCATCAGTCTCTCCCGAGAGACCCAGATAATGCACGTGTAGCTTGTCGCCTTGCCAATCCGGGCCATAATTTGTCTACAGTTTTACGCATTTGCCCCTAGGGGTGTGCTTGACTAATTCACATTCCAGAGGCTCATCCGTTCCGAGATCCAGCTTGCCTGTGCGTAGCGTTAGCTAGCTATAAAATTCTTTGACCAAAAAACAGACGCAGGGCCAACAAAACTTAAGGTTGTGCGGCAGGCCCAACTTACTCTAACTCGCCATTTCTCCTTAAGCCGAGCGCAAACACTCTATTCCGCGCGACTGTGCTTTGTGACAAGATCAACTCAAATAGACGTAGAACATTGAATTGCAGTGCATATGTTATCTGCGATATATACATGTATACACGTCTAGCCTTAAGTTGTCCTTAGTTGTGTCCTTAATACGAGTATATAAGTTAATATGACAACGATAGTGACAATGGTCAGTACTAAGTTATGGCGTTCTATTAGAAGAGAGAGATGTTGCTGGCTACACAAGGATAGGGTATGCCAATTGCGTATCAACAGTGTTAAATAGTCGCTCTCTTGCTCCCAACCGAGTCACGCTTCCTTGTCAATCTGGGGACTTCCCATTTTTCTTGTTAGTTATTAGGTAAGAAGCCCATGGACTTACATGCCTGCCATCATGCTACTTGATAAGCACGTCATGTTGCTCGTGTGAATGAGAGACGTTCACCCGACGTAGCAGAATCGGAATTATTCCTGCGGGCAACCCGACGCCTATATATATCTATATGTATATATATATATATATATACTCGGATCGAATAAGTTTAGTTATCCACGTGTTTATACCTGTAGTTGTTTGTGTAATTTAAAGATGCTGTATCAGTGGACTTCTTCGAACGCATGCATATTTGTGAGCGTGTTACCCTATCTATTGTTTGACGAGGTAATAAACGCACTGAATGTTGTATCGAAGTTCTTACGATATTTTCCATTTCGATTACCTTTTCCAAAAAGTTCATATACAAAGCAGGTAGTTCAACAAGTTCTTAAAATGAGCTTTTCAGAATTCGAATTTTGGCGCGCTTTTACTGCTATTGGAAACGGCAACTTTTCGAATGCTAGCAGTCAAAATATTATGGTGATTGGCCGTTGCGATTTCGTTTGATCGCTTTTCCCGTGCAACGTATCGGCGTGATTTTGAAAAATGGAGAAAAAGAGTTTCGAGTGGTTATCAAGCATTTTTATTTCAAAGGTTGGAATGCGACCCAAGTGAAAACTGAGTTAGACGAGGTGTACGGTGACTCTGCGCCATGTTTTGCCACTGTTTCCAACTGGATTAATGAGTTAAAAAGAGGTCGCAGGAGCACCGAGGATGAACTACGTTCAGGACGCCCAAAAACGGCAACTTATGACGAAAACGTGGAAAAAGTGCGGAAAATCGTTGCCGCAGATAAGCGAGTGAACATTAGGGAGATAGCGGAGGCCTTGGGGATCAGTTTGGGTAGAGTGCATTTCATCCTGCACGAAAACTTGAAGATGAAAAAGCTCAGAGCAAAATGGGTGCCGCATTTGCTCAACCAAGGCCAAAAGACGCGCGTGTTTCCGCTTCACAGCGAAATTTGGCCAAGATGTCGAAAAATCCGTCGGATTTTTGGCGCAGATTCGTGACCATCGATGAAAGCTGGGTCCATCACTACACTCCCGAGACCCAAGAAGCATCTCGTCAATGGTGTGCACCTGGTGAAGGACCTCCGAAGAGAGGTGCGGACAACGGCATCGGCCGGAAAGATGATGGCTACGGTTTTTTGGGACCAACGTGGAATAATTCTGGTCGACTACCTTGAGAGCGGTAAAACGATCACGGGAGAATATTATGCAAGACTGTTGGACTGCCTGAAGCAAGAACTCATCGTGAAACGGCCCGCTTTGCAGAAGAAGGTTGTCCTGTTTCACCAGGACAATGCTCCCGCACACAAGTCGCGGCAAGCAACGGCAAAACTGGCCCAACTGAGGTTCGAACTTATTGAACAACCTTCCTATTTCCAGACCTGGCCCCCTCTGATTATTTCCTCTTCGGACATTTGAAGAATAGTCTCGGTGGAAAGCGTTTTTCCAGCAATGAAGAGGTTAAGGCTGCTGTCAATGCCTATTTTCAGTCTAAAGACGCGGAATTCTACTCAAGATGTATAAATGCTCTGAAATCTCGGTGGGAAAAGTGTATTGAGCTTCTCGGGGAGTATATCGAATAAGAAAAAATTAAAAACAAGATTTGGAAAATTCTTGGTTTTCATTTTAAGAACTTGTTGAACTACCTGTAGTCGAGTATATATATATATAATAAGAGGTGTGTTCAAAAAGTATCGCGACTGTTGTGTTTTTCAAAAATTATCATTTATTCATGAATATCTATTTTGGTCCCCTTCAAAGTAATCCCCATGAGATATTATACACTTGTGCCAACGGTTTTTCCAATCTTCGAAGCACTTCAGAAAACCATTTTTTTTATCTTGTTCAGCTCCTCCTTCGATGCCGTCTTATCTCGTCAAGCGTAGCGTAACGTCGTCCTTTCATGGGCCTCTTCGTTTAGGGAACAAGAAAAAGTCACAGGGGGCCAGATCTGGGGAATACGGTGGCTGCGCATCATTGTGTGTTGTTTTTGGCCAAAAAACTCGCGCACAAGCAACGATGTGTGAGCAGGGCGTTATCGTGGTGCAAAAGCCAATTTTTGTTCTTCCACAAATCCGGGCGTTTCTGGCGGATTGCTTCGCGCAAATTGCGCATAACTTGCAGGTAATATTCCTTATTGACCGTTCTACCCTGTGGCAAGAACTCATGATGCACCACGCCCCTGCAATCGAAGAAAACTGTCAGCAAAACTTTCACATTCGACCAAACTTGGCGCGCTTTTTTCGGTCTTGGTTCGTGCGGCAGCTTCCATTGAGATGATTGAGCTTTGGTTTCCACGTCATAACCATAAACCCACGATTCGTCACCAGTTATGACCCTCTGGAGCAAATTTGGGTCGTCGCGGACAGAGTCCAACATCTCATTAGCAATGTTCATGCGATGCTGTTTTTGGTCGCAATTGAGCAATTTTGGTACGAATTTCGCGGCGACCCGTCTCATGCCCAAATCATTGATAAAAATCGAATGGCACGAGCCAATCGATATGTTTAGGTCCTCAGCAACTTCTCTAACGGTGATTCGACGATTGGCCAATACCATTTTCTCCACTTCATTAATTTTTTCGTCTGTTGTTGAAGTGCTCGGGCGTCCGGCACGCTCTTCGTCGTTCACATCTTCTCGGCCTTCTGAGAACATTTTGTACCACCGATAAACGTTGCTTCGGTCCAAGGTAGCTTCTCCGTATGCCACAGTCACATTCGGATGCATCCGCGCACTTAATTTCGTTCTTCACACAAAATTTGATACAGGTTTTTGATCCATTTTTTTGAATAGGTAAAAATCGAAGACGATCCAAAACACGTGCAAGCAAAGCAGCTGTCAACAATTAAGTGAACATTCAAAATGGCCGAGCTTGTCGGCATAAGTGAGAGACATGAGTACCTTATATATATATATATATATATATATATATATAATTTTATTAATAATATAAGTGGAGGTACAATTGTCTCCTGGGAACGTGTATATATATTGCAGGACAGAAAGTAACTTCTTGTGATTTACTAAGGGCGAATAAAGTATTTTCCTTGGTGCCTAGGCGGCGAAGGCGGCTACGTAGAGCGACAGTGTTTGTGGTTCCGCAGACCAGAACGAAACTTAGGTCCCATTCTCTATTGTGCTAGCTGCCGCATATTTGGAGCGCTCTACCAGGAAGCACAAAAGCTCTCTTCTCTGTGAGTGTTTCTATGCGAATCAAAAAAGTATCTTGGTTCGGGCTCTGGTAATACAGACCGATGAGGGTATTGGCAAGCATTACGAAGTAAAGAACTGTGAAGAGCCGTTTTAGTTGATTGCATGAGCTACCATACAAATGGTCGGCAATACTGTGGTGTTAAGCATATTCCTTGTTACAATGTTGTATCACGCCGATGAGCTGGATCACCGGTTTACTGTGTACACACTTGTATATATGACCTTGTGACTGCGCAAATTCACTTTTTTTTTCTTTTTTTTATATATATATACATATATATATATATATATATATATATATATATATATATATATATATTTTTTTTTTTTTTTTACGATTTCCCGTAAGGCAATTGCCCATGTACGGATTTTTCATGTCATGGCTAAGTTTACTCCACTCCGGCATTTACCTTGTCTAAATTGGAAACCATACAAACCAATTTAAGAGTGGCCGGTCTGGGTCTCGAACCCAGTCCTCCCAAATGCAAGGCAAAGGCTTTGCCACTAAGCCACCTTGCTCGGTTAGTACATAAAATTTATTTTTCTGAAAATTTAAGCATTTGTAATGCAGTTTCGCAAATAAACCACGTTCTGAATCTGGATCTTTCTTATACGACCTCCTAACTAATCGTTTAACGAACAAACCACCAGAGCATGGCACCCATAGAATTACCTTCTCCTCGAAGTTCCGCATTATATGAATACATAAATTCACTGCGTCTCTAAACATAAATAATGTCTTGCTAGCTCTGCTGGCTCTCGCACGCGAGCGGCCTAGTCGTTGTCGTCGTAAGACGTCAGACCGACTTGGAATAAGATAAAGATGTCGTTGCGCATCTGCCCTCTCGTATAGGTTTGGTCCAGTCAGACGCTGACTGGACCACACCGACATTTTTCTAAACCTACATTTTTCAAAACGCTAGGAGTGGGTTGTTATTTATCTTGTCGAACTGTAATTATAGCTGCGGTGATCATATATATATATATATATATATATATATATCATATATATATATATATATATATATATATATAAAGTTGCAGACTTTTTTTTATAATAGATATAGGGAATTGTAGAGCTCGTTAAAGCAAATATTTTTTCCAATGAAACATGGTCTCTGAGAAGTCTTGTTTCGGAGTGAGAGCGAAATTACTACAATTTGTGACACTAGTGTTTTTGCCCGATATAGGAGCATAAAATGTGCTGTTGCGAGACAACCAGTCCCCCTAGACAGAAACTAAACACACTGTCGTGTTCCTGAGAAAATTCGCAGGGCATATAAGGCCGGTCAGAAGATGCGACACGGTCGTTTAAAAGAGAATTCGTCAAAACTGAAGTTATTTATTAGCTTTTACGCCAAATACTTCAGAATCATAACCCTACGACCACCCACGTGTTCAAAGCTAACATATTCCAGCAAATGCGCAGTTCATGGCGATCATTTTGGTACCAAACTTATGGCAATGCGAGCTGTGGTTGCGGAGTAATTACGATTCTTCGGAGGGCATGTCCAGATTAAGTGCATAAAAAATGACGCGCTGCGGCTGCCGCGCGACACGTCGGCGGTAGTGAACGTCGCCATTTTACATGCACTTAATCTGGACATGCCCTCCGAAAAATCGTAATTACTCCGCAACCACAGCTTGCATTGCCATAACCAAAATGATCGTCATGAAATGCACATTTGCTGAATATGTTAGCTTTGAACACGTGGGTGGTCGTGGAGTTATGATTCTGAAGTATTTGGCGTAAAAGCTAATAAAGAACTTCATTTTTGACGAATTCTCTTTTAAACGACCGTGTCGCATCTTCTGACCGGCCTTATATGCCCTTCGGGAGAAGCAGAATTCGGGAGAATCTCAGGAACACGACAGTGTGTTTAGTTTCTGTATAAAAATACTAGTTGTCTCGCAACATCACATTTTATGCTCCCATGTCGGGCAAAAACATTAGTGTCACAAATTGTAGTAATTTCGCTCTCACTCCGAAACAAGACTTCTCAGAGACCATGTTCCATTGGAAAAATATTTGCTTTAACGAGCTCTACAATTTGTATATTCTATTATAAAAAAATTCTGCAACACCCTGTATATATATATATATATTTAAGGATTATTATTATGTATATGCTCATACTTTACGCATATTCGAGTATACATATTTGTACTCATATGAATGCTTGACCCAACAGCGGGACGTCGACCCAGTATCGACTTAGATACACTACGGGGGTGCATTGCATACAAACACTATCCCCATGCTTACCCTCTTACCTTCTCACTCTAGCTTCCAACTTGCTTTTCTTGATCTATCGGGCCAGCTATGGGCGTAGACACCCTATATGTACACTAATCCCCTCTCTCGCACCGTGCTTTTCCTCTCCACGAGTCTACATAAACATATGTGCACCTTTATGTATGCGCAACATATGGCAGCGCCGATATGTGTTAGTGCATGGGCCTGTATGCTAGAAGCTAGGGGTTAAGGGGAGGGGTACATACGAGTATGTCATCGCAAACGTTGCCGCAACTACCTAGGACGGGGAGAGTCTGCTCGTGGGGTGTGCTCTCTCGGCCTATGCATCTCTGAATAAGTAAGTCGACGATATGCACTTGAATGGCGATGACAACGTTGCGCATAGGTTGCTGCCACGCTAAAAGAACGAGGCTGACATGACCGCAATCATGACGACAATCGTGACCGGGAGACGCCACGAGAAGGAGCTCCCTTTAGGAACACTCCAATGCGGGAAATACCTCCCGCATTGAACCATTTCGCCCTTCCTTTACCGTCGTCGTTGTCGTTGTTGTTGGTGGTGTTGGTGGTGTTGTTGTTGTTGTTGTCATCGCTGTGGTCATCTACGTAAAACTTCCGCTAACGGTTGATTCCTGTGAACTGAGTCCACTGGTTTGCCCGAGGCCGCATTCTGGGCGTCCGCTGCGTAACGTTCGGAGTCTGCTGTCGGCGATGGAAAGCGCCACGAGCACGTAGTTGGTAGTCGCCGGCGGGGCCGCAGCCGCTGCGGTCCACTATGTGGGGTGTGAATTTAGACGCGTGTCATCTGAAGGCGTCTGTCTGTATGTGGGTGTGTGTGACCATATGTATATAAGTGTGCAAGTATCTGGATATATTAGTTCATCTACGGTTGTGTATATCTGTAGCTATTTGTTGCCATATGTATGTATCCGTATTTGTTTGCTCATCATTTCTCTCTGTCTCTCTCTTCGTTTGTACACAGTATGTATGAGAGTCTGTTTGCTGCCATGGACAGTGTAGCCGCCGTATATATATATATATATATATATATATATATAAATACGATACCGAAAATGACGACCACGACGACAACTTGATCCGGTAGTGACGTTGATGGTGACGTTGGTGATGATGTTCCTTCCGCCGCAGCTGCTGCCGCCGCCGGTAATGCCGACTATGACGATTGGGGTAGTTGACGCCCAAGCCCAGGTCGGTCGGGATGTGTCTCGATCTGTCCGATTCGTTCGTCCGTCCATCCGCCCGTCTGGGCGCCTGTACATCCGTGGTCGCGCTCATCAGTCGGACGTGATATGTGAGTTAACGAGAGGCTTGGTGGCACAGCCATTTGCACGACAACCATCCGTGTTCAGCGGATGGTTGTGTGCGGCCTCGCTGCTGTCTGCGCCTAGCACCGACTCAAACCGATCGACAGCAGTAACAGATGCAGAGACGGTGGCGGTGGCGACCACGATCGTGTCGAGGCCTCCGCGGCCCCTTTCTTCCTCAGGAGCACCATCTCGGGTTCTTGCTTAGCGAGCGTTCGGCTTGGCTCGGCTCGGCACGGCCCAAGCCCCTATGGCCTGCTACTAACCGCGGCCCTATTCCTGCCCCCGTCACGTTGTTTCACTTCTCTGAGTTACCGCTCTAATTTCTCTCTCACAACTCTCTCCCCCCCCCCCGTCTCTCTGTAGCCCCTCTCTCTTTCTATATCTCCGCATTCCTCTTTTTCCTTTCTTCGTTTGTCGATCTGCTTTTCTTGGCACTTGCCTTTTTTCTTTCTGTGCTGGTCTTCACCTCTATTTCCCCCTAGGCCCCGTTTCCCTGGCAGTCCCCGGCTTCATCAGCTCGGGGGTTTTACGTTCGTTTCTCTTCCTCTTTGATTTGCGCTCTCTTTATTTCTCACTATTTGCTCTAGTATGTTGTTGCTACTTACCGTTCGTTGGGCATGGACAGCATTCTAACTTCGGCTCCCACTCTTTGGCGGTAGTCCGTTCGGGATTCCGTTTGGCGGGAAGCGGGTAGGCTGACAGGCATCACTAACGATACACGGGCTGGGGCGTCACGGCAGGGAGTTAACACTACCGCCGCCCTCGCTCCTGTCGATTGAGTAGTATTTGGAGACTGTTTTGGGTTAATTTGACGGACGTGAATAGAGACCCGGGCGGCAGGAAAGAAACGTAGTGATCAGGAGCTAAGGAGATATATATAGAAAGAGAAGGAGAGAGATAGATGGGAAACTTCAACAAGGAAGAAAGCCAATATACAGGCTTAACGCTAAACGCATTGGCATGGCCGCTCCCACTGGTATCGCTGCCTCCACTGCCACAGATGATCGCATACTAGAACTTGACAGCATTGACTGCGTGTTGTAAGGACATATGTATGTATATATAGGTTATTCCGTAGGTCAGTTAAAACGTAATAAATAACATAAGAAATTAATAAATAAAAACTTAATGTTTTATGATGCTGTGTTACGTAGTTGTCGAGTAACTGAGCTTTTTCGAAAGCCGTAGTTGTTATATTTTACGTTAAAGCATTCGCATTCAGAATCGTATAACTTTCCCAAGACGTTTCCGCGCCCTCCTTTCCTTGGGGAAAAATATATTATATTCTGCCGAGTTCTACCAAACCTCAAGATATTTATCTAACTTTTTTATACACCCTTGTTGAACCAAGCCAAATGCTTAATTGCATGTTTTCGTTTTTGATATAACTGTCGAAAAAACGTAGTTACTCAGCAACTACGTAACGCAGCATCATCACTTTGCTGATGGTGCTGCGTTACGTAGTTGGTCACTTTAGTACGGAAATTATGGGCATTAAATTTGCCATTGGTAGAAAAGTCGCTTGGGCGTACATTTTTGGTCGTAGGGGCAAACATTTACGGTTCTGCACGTGAAAGCTTCAATTTACGACATAACAACATATCGACTATTTATGACTTTTCTGAATCTGGCTATTCGCCTTTTGCTAGCTTGCGTCGGGTGTCATACAAATAATGCAGAATTTTCCGAACAGGCCAGTATGATGGTTCCTTTAGATTTTGCACAACTATTTAAGAGAAAAAAGGCAGAATAACTACATTTATAAACTTCATTTTTTCCCCTAAGACGTTTTTCCCCTCACCTTCCAATGGAAAAAAAAATATTTTCCTACCGAGTTCTACCAAGTCTTAAAATAAGTACATACGGTTAAGATAGATAATATGGTCCGTCGCATAAGAGTTAAGCCAGACAGCTTATGCAATTACAGCATTTTCAGAACCCGTGCTGAATATATATCGCTACAACCCAAGAAATGACTAGAAGCCGTTGTCAATCTGCGCCATCCATAATTTAATGCTTGCAACCTTTTGTATACACTAGTTATAGTGCATTTGTCAGTTTGTTGAATGAAGTAACTGTGTCGACTTTACCAGTAAAACAATAAATGCTCACTCCCTTATGCGCCCATTTTTAAGGCGTTTTCGGTCCTCTGACGGGACCTCGATTAGTGACTAGAACCATAGGACGCCCACCATGGCCGCGGGGGTGCTTACCAGTCGGCTAGCACACATTCTCCATATTAGGGAGGAGGAGAGGGGGGGGGGCGGGGCTATGAGCCTCCGTCCCCAGCACAGAAGCAAACACAGTGGGAAGCAGGCAAATCTCACAGATACCACTGGTCTGCCCGCTTTTAAACAGGTCGCAATGCAGCAGCGGCAACCGCGATTCCCGTCTTGCCATCCTAAGGCCCAGGCGTCCTGTCCTGGGCGGCTTTACACCCCGCTCTATAAAAACGGAGCGAGCCCGGTGCCTGCTCGCGAAACCCAACTGATGGTGCCCGTTTTTCTTCGCTATCGGTAACAATCGCCCTCAATCACAACAACCCAAGCAGCCAAAGACAGGGCGGCGACCACCCTTGTCGACGATAACGACTCGAAGCTAGCCCGCCTTAAGAACACCAACAACAACAACGGCGCAATCGTTCACGGGCCGGGATTGCAACAACATGGAAACTTATTGCACTCCTTCACACCATTAGTGAGAACGTGGCGCTTTATATAAATCTATGTATATTTAACATTACGGTTAATAATAAACATTACGTTTTTGGGGCGTATAACGCATCAATGTTGCTAATCGAGAATGTAAGTGCAGTAAGTTTTCATATGTATATATATATATATATAGCACGATCGTTGCTTGGCATCCTGATATTCAAAGTATAAAAAAGAGTGAAATATAAACATTACTGTAATGAAATGTTATACAATACCTAGAGACGTGATACGTGAATGGCTCTTCATCGCTATCGTTAAGATTAAACGATGAGATGCCATACCCGGAAAAAAGCATTCCATAAGAAATCGCGAGTAGCGTTTGTCAATCTGCAGTTGGCGACGCCCAACCGTAGTTAGGGAATCCCCGGGGCAATAAGTTAAGTGACTAATCATCTCCACTAGCTCTCGTTTGGCCCCTGACGAGGGCGTTGTGTTGATCTAAGTGGGTACTTGGCGGTATTTTCCCGCTTTCTCAATGTGCCTGCCTAGGGACTGCGAATCAGGCTGCCTACAAAATACAAGTTAAATATTCGACCATTTGCTATTGAGCACTGGCCTTATTCCTTTGTTTGTTTCTTACGTATAAAAACGACGCATTATCGACGACCGTAAGAAAGATGGCGGCAAATAGTGGCGACTTGCAGAACCAAACAACCGCGAACTGTATATATGTTGCTGATCCCCGTCGAGCCCGCGAACGCCTGAAGATGCGCCAGCGGCATCGTCTGTCACCTAGGTCCCAAACACTCACGCCTGGTAGCTCACGGCTATCAGGCGCCCGACAACTTGGCGTGTAGTGGTAGATTGCTTACCGCTCTCACTATCTTAAGACGCCAGCCAGACACTGCTTATGCATTCCATTGGCTTCCCCCTAGTGTTGCCACTTGAGGATTCCACCCAGTGGGGTTAGGCACAATGGATCTCCTTCTTCCCTACCTGACTCTACCCCATCGCATCAAATCTCGCTCTCCTGCAATGGAGGTCAGCGCTCTGATAGCCTGTCGTCATTGTATTATTATTATTATTGATTTATTGTTCGCTTGGCATGTATACCTAAATACACATGTCACTCTTTTATATCAGGGGCGCTTAGAGCGGCAGCATACATATTACCTACGCATTCATATAATCCATGTCTACTTCAATACCTACTGAGTATTTGCTTTCCATTGTGATATCCTGTTCTTTGTAATATCGACCAGGTCATTTCTAACATTTGGTCCTAGAGCTAGGGCCTCCGACAGGTATATATAAGGTATAGACGTGGCGATTGTCACACGCAAGACCAGACCAGAGGTGAAAGGCCCTAAAAACATCCAGGTCTCCGACCTCTCGTCGGACTTGTTCAACTTTAATTTCCCATTCCGAGATAAAGCTCTCAAATGGTACTGTACGCGGCGTCTTCAACCTCAATCGAATGATCTCAACAACTGGTGCACAGCCTGACATTAGGTACACAAAGCGGCTCCTTGCCCGCATTGACAGGCAAAGTACTCGCTTCATGTACATTGTAAAACACCTTTCAAGCAAACCAAAGTTTGCCCGAGTGAGGTGTTCCCATACCCTGTCAAGACCATACATCAGCGCCGGAACAACCTTGAGGTAGAAAAGCGCCACTGCCGTCGGGACGGACAGTCGCCGTGAAGGTCGTCCCAGTATAATGAAGCCGAAGCCCCAAATACCGGAAAGAGTTAGCGAATTCCAAGGATTGGCCGCCGCAACGTATAACGTCTTTAGCAGCCAATCGACCTCCTCTTCTGAATTTCATAGCCTTGGTCTTCATGGCGTTCATTTCCAGCCCTCTTGAGACAAGGAACACCTCCGCCAGAGAAGTGATGCGCTTGATGGCACCCAGGTCGTGATGAGCGACCACTATGTCATCTGCGTACATCACAACTGTGGCCTTCTGGAACTCTTGCCGAATATAATCAACAAAATCGGCAAGCAGAAGAGTGAAGGAGACGCAGCTCAATGGGTCGCCTTGCGGGGTTCCCACAGTTTGTCTTACCTGCAACACTTCCTGCTCACCTTGTACCAGTAAGGTGTCCTCATCAAAGAAACTGGAAATTACGCTCAGAAAAGAGCCACCAACCCCTGCGTATCGGAATGACTTCACCAGGAGATCTCGAGGTGCTTTGTCGAAAGCCTTGACGCAGTCTATAAAGACTGCATACAAATGGCCTCCAGGCTTTGCCACAGCTCGCTCTATCTCTGACTGAAGCACATGGATAGCATCACGCGTTCCTCGACCTCTTCGAAAGCCGAATTGCTCCGGTGGAAGGGTCTGGTCGACAACGTACTCGATCCGTTTTATAACCATTTTGCAGAAGATCTTCTTCAGCGTCCTTTCAGACGCTATACCGCGGTATAAGTTTGGGTCTCGTCTGTCACCACCATGCTTACTCTTAAATAAAAGAGAAAGCCTGGCGATATGCCAGGCTCCTGGCATTTGTCCCCTCTTCATGATCTCGTTGAAGAAATCACACAGATGGTTTGCCAAAAGTGGCTCAGACTGCACCCAGTGCTCATAGTACACTTGGTCTGGCCCCGCACTCTTTCCTCTCGGAAGAGAGTGCAGAACCTGACTTACTTCTTCTACCTCAAAGGGCAGATTCATAGTATCCTGCTCCAATGTGAGCGGGTGCTCAATCATTGGAGCCAGGCGTACCGTCTCGCGGTTATACAGAAGACCGGTCAGGTGACTCGTTACCTGTTCGTCGCTGAGCAGGTGGTTCGCCCCCCTACGAGGCCGTACGACGTAGGCTGAGGGCTTGCGCTCCGCTCTTTCGAGCAGTCGGATTTCCTCCCGCCTAGCGTATTCACGCTTGTGGTCAAGGCATAGCTTTATGTAAGCTTTTCTACTATTGAAGTATTCAAGCCTGCGTCTGGCTAGCAGCTGTGGTGGTGCCTTTACCCTCGCTTGGAGCAAAAGCTCGAGCACCCCACGGTGGGCGAGATAGCAAGCCTGAGAAAACCACTGTCGTGATCTCCTCTGCCCCGGTCTCTTCCACCTGACTGCACTTCTCATGGTTCTCTCTAGCAGTTCACAACAAGTATCCACATCACAGCCCACCTCAAGGCTATCAACCTCTAATAGTGAAAGGTCAACACGCCTCGTGGCAACCAGGTGTGGGTCGCCTTGCTGCTTAAACCAGATATCTGGAATATTTGCGACTGCTGACACCGGTAGGTGCTTCCTTGAAGCCACCTCGAGAACATCGAAGCTTTCAACTTCGCCATTGACAAGGTTGTGAAACAGTAGGTCAATGGTGCTGCTTCCGTTATGACTTATATACGTGTGGTCTTCGCGTGCATTTGCACATCTCAGACCAAAGTATTCCATCAACTGGAGCAGCACCTCTCCTTTATCGTTAGTAGCCCCACCATCAATACGGGCGTTGAAGTGGCCACCGACGATGGTTGGCATAGACAGGTCGAAACCTGATATACCGGAACTCACCGTGTCAGCGACCTCTGCCGAGTCAAGATGTGGGGGGGGGGGGTAGAAGACGGCTATGTTCACCCTCATAGACGAGACCCACATAGAAATCGTTCTTCCTCACACATTGCGCCGGCGGTAAACGTTTATGTAGGTAGATTGATAATCCACCCACTGGTCTACCACGGCCTCCAGCAGGTAGAACTGCCAGCTGGTGGAACCCTCGCATATTATTGATATGCAGTTCCTCCCGCTGGTAGGTCTCCGTAAGGAGTGCAATGTCCACCGACGTAAGCATGTCAACTGGCGCTAATTCTATTGCTCCTCTTAGTCCCTTACAGTTTCAAAGAAGCAGCCGCAGAGACCTAGTAGTCTCCACGTTAGCATCTCTAGATCTGTTCAGTCACTTGCGAAGAGCCGGACCGCCAGGCGCGATAAAGCTTTCCATAACAATTTTCTCGTAGGGAGCACCACCAGCCCAACGACGAAATAGAATACCTTTTGGCCAGAACTCACTCTTGCTGCACTTTGCGTACTCGGTGTCACCCAGCACTACACAGAACACGGCATAATTTCCCTGCGTTCGCATTTTGAATACTGCCTTTACACAAATGCTCCTGTTAACGAGCCATGTGTGTAGGTTGACAGCTGACGTTTTCGCCGTCAGCCGTGCTACTCTCAGCGCGCTGAACCTACCTGGCCCACCATACACTTCAAGATCTCCTACTCCATCAGCTGCACTGCCTTTCTGCATACGATGCTTTGTTTTGCCGCTCCTCCTCCGTTGGACGGTGACAAAACCATCGTTGTCTTCCTCGTCTTTCCTCGCCTCTGCGGTTGTCTCCGTTGGCGACGTTGCGGCCGTTGGCGTGTTGTCATCCATCGGCTCATTTTCTTCGAGGGTAGTGGCGGTGTTGTTGTTGCCGCCGCTACTGCTACCGCTGCTGTTAAGACCAGCAGCTGTAGCACTGCGCTTGGCGCCGCAGAGACCGGCCTTGCCGTTCTCTCCGGTGGCGCTGTCGTCGATCGGCTTTGTTGGTACAAGCAGATCTCCGCCTTCCGTCAACCGTGACTTCTTGTTCTTCCGCGCTTTCCGTGTTCCGTCCCTTTTCTTCACGCTAACTTTTTCATTTAGCGTGGACTTTAAACACCCCTCGATGGTTTCGGGGTGCGCAAGTTGCTTCAGGGGAGCCGCTTCATTGCTGGCGACTTGTCGCTGGAGCTCCGTGTGTGATGCCCACAGCTTCACTAAGTTCCACTGTAGCACACACAAACGTTCCTTCATAAGGACAAAGTTGGGTTCCACTGATTCACAGGACCCGCACGACACGAACTGTGTGTCCTCGGGGGGCACGGGGTTTAGGCACCCCCCGTGAAACACAGTAGAGCAGCCTTGGTTACAAATAACCAGTTGTTCTCCCGTTTTAAACGGGAGCGAACACTTTGCACATTCGAACATCACGATAGCAGACGACAACGCACACAAATTTCAAAGGTAAACCAAAGGCATCTGCTAGGCTTAGCTCATCTGGCAAAAATGTTTGAATGAAATGTATGAGGCAGGCCAATCTGAACGTTTTTCTGGCGGTTGCAAGGAAGCTGCGAACTCAGTCTGAGTCTTTGTTTTGCAATATGTAGCTTATGTTGAACGCTTTACTTTTTTGACGAGTATTCTTATGAAAATTATAGGATAGCTGTTGAAATATGTTATATCTCACATAAAATAAAGCACGGTGTTGTCTGTGTTTGCAGTTATATTCCTCGCTAAGTAAGGTAGCATTTTTTTGCCGAGGAGAGCGTCGCCTGACACTTTGCTGAACAGAAACATTTAACAGCGCCAACGAGTTGCTACAACGGCATCAACTTGTTTGTGTGCCGCTATACAATAGTAATCATAACGAGCAAAAACGTCGTGAACATTGAAATTAATCAGTAACGTGCTTCGTTCCGTTCTGTTATACTCTAACATCTCGAATGCAGCCGGCAATATCTCTGCTCATCGGGGTTCTGAGACACGCCTTAATCACTCATATCAATAATTAGATCAATAATTACATAGATCTTTGATTTATCGGCCTGCGATGGATAGGCAAGACGACATATTAGGTGAGAACGAAGAAGACCGTTGCAGTTGGCTGCAAAGCTTGGCTATGTGAGATCCAGCCGGCACGGTGTTTGTCATGCGCTTCACGGCACGATGCCCTTTTACGCATCCGATTATCTATCGGGTCCGTACTCTAGGTGAAGCATTGTTAAGATGTTGTTGTTGTTGTTATTTTTGCTGTTATCATTGTTGCTTCTCCATCCAGCAAATTTAACTCAGCGAAACTAGCTTGTTGGTCAAGTGGTTGGTTGGCGAGAAACCAGCCAGCCCCTACTGCAACCCACTGATGTTGAAGTCGCAACGGGTGATCATGCAGGCCGTTAAAGTCGCATATACGACCCCCGTCGCTAGGGCTGAAATTTCGCAGGAATTATTCTCACCACGCCTCTGTCGGTCGCCTCTGGCTGGCAGCGGGACACAACACAACCACGATGATGGTTCGTTGAGTTTGTGTTCGGGGTGGTTCGATGGTGGTGGTAGTGGTTGTTGTGGGGAGGAAGCCAGTTTCGATTTAAATTCCTCCACTAAGAGCCACCTCGGTCGAGCTTTGCTATTTCTGTGTCGCGTGGTGGTTCCTGGCTTCAACGACGGCGTCATCCTCGACGACGGACGACAAGCGGGAACAACAACAGGCATCGTACTTGGACGAAGGCAACGCAACAACACAAGCAACGATATAGGTTACTGACGCTCTAGCAATCTAGCTAGAGAAGAAGAAGAAGAAGAAGAAGAAGAAAAGGAGGAGACGGACAAGCGATCGGATGGTCTGGGGACCTGGGCAGCAGGACATATGAGCCGGCTTGCCCGCCTGCTTCTATAGGCATTATTATATAGGGCACCGCGGCATGCGGATTGTTGCGGCAGCTACCACAGTGGGTGTATATATATATATATACGTCTATGCCCCTTTACGTCCCCTCAGCATCTGATGCTTCATGGCCAATAAAATCCGCCTGCACGGCGGATCGCCTTGTGATTTGCTTGTGTTGCTAGATGCTGCTGATGGTGATGATCTTTGCCTTCTTTCTGCCCATCTATTTCTCCAGCTGTTTCAGCGCCGACGCTACTTCCGTGTACTGGATGGCTGGCAGCGTTGGATGGTTGTTTTTTGCGGCAGCGCTGGATTTAAATGGCGACTTGGCAGTATAACCGCCGGCTCACAATATAAAGTTGGCTAATGCCATCAGTTTGCGTTTGGCCTCCTCTCTCACTACACCGCTTGCTCCGCGGGGCTCGGAGCTGTCTGGCTGGCTTTTCTATGTCTATCGGTCTTCACCAAGCGCCAATCTCCGACGTTTAATGTGCTTCAGCTGTGCTCGCTGAGGGTGGCCAGGTAGTTGAAAGAAGACACTCTAGCATCAGTATATGTAAAGATGTAGAACGCATTCATCTACACAGTGAGACAGTGAGATGAGTGCATCCCCCAGCTACGGTATACATTAGCTTTTTAATTGAATTTGCGTGCTGCTTTAAGTTAATGAAACCGTATCGACGGTATGCAAGTTTAGTGATGCACAATTTCACCAACCGCGAACACTTGCCTGAGATAAACGAGGCTCGTTCAGAACAACGACCCGTCTCATGGGATCCGTCAAAGACCAGATGACCTGCCGGTGCGAGTTAACACCCACGTGGAGAGCCACTCTTGAAGGAGTCCCTCTCACGGTGAAGGCCCTTAATTTTCCTCAAAACCCGCCTTAGCCTTACCAGCAGGGACGTAATTCAACGTATCCGGACATCCACACGGGTTGGCAACTGACTGCTGATGCTGTTACTGTGGCGCATCAGAACTACACAAAGAAGATTGCGCCCAACGGGCCTAGGTCACAGGACATCGTGGCTTCATTCTAGCATCGGCGGGTCCTGAGCAATTTCTTGAACAGTGTAAGATCGTCAGGCCAACAGACTCACTGCAAACACGGATTGCTCCTGAACTGCTGCGGGAACGCTGTTAGTCTTCAAGCAGATTCCAAGGAAGCTAGATCGTTTCAAGTTTGGCTATGCAACTAACTACAAGTTTTGTTTGATATGCAAAACCCGCAAGCGTATTATGCAAACAGCTGTCAACATTAAGACAACGTGGGCCATGACGGCGAGGGAAGCAATTACAGCTAAAGTGACTAAATGTACAAAAGAATAGAAAAAAAATGCATAAGGTATGATTGTGGCATACGTGCAAATATGCAATATCTATGATTGTCTTAGCTGACAACAATTTAAATCATATTTCGTCTTAAACCTATCAAATAGAAGCAACATGTGTAGACATTTTCGTGAGAACCGTGAATAAGGTGCAGCCTACAACATGAACAACGTCAACGAGGGATATATCAATAACGGAAATTTTTCACATCTTAAGCCATTTTGTAAACGACCTCTTTTTTTCATTAGAAAGCAATTTGTTTTATAGTTGGAGATATTAATCTGTGCCTATTCGATAATACTAATACAATTAATCAATATACAGCTCATATTCATGGTAAGGACTATTTAGCATTAAATGATCAGCTACATATATATATATATATATATATATATATATATATATATAAGAGAGCAGTGATAACTTTTTTTATTTATAGGCAGTTAAGTTTTTGGGGACAACCCTAATATAAAGGATTCAAAACATACGTCACACAAAGTATAAAATCAAATTCTATATTTAATAACCTTCAACTGGATAGATACAAAAATATAAAATAAGCTATTGAGGAAAGAAGAAAAATTGTTCTCAACAGTATTCATTTTCCAAGGCAAGCAACTCATGCAAGGCGTGGAACGTCATAAATTCGTACTTAAGGATCGACAAATATAACCTTACCGCGCATTGGCACTTCCTAATCAGTGAGAATCTATTCTGAAGGGGTTGGAATAATAATATATATATAATTAACGGGGGATACGTTCGCAAACTTTTATGACCTAAGTAAAACGTTTACAGAAATTTCATCTGTCAGTGGGAAGAGAGAATGGCAGGCGTAGACCTCGACTTCTTTAATACGGGTGCACTGACAAACAATGCTTAGATGGGACTACATCGCACTAACCGCAGTGTGGTCGTTCGCTATGCAGTGCACGGCTTCCACCATGTTCTCTGTAAAACTCAAGGGTACCATGAGCCGACCGAAGAAAGTATTTTTAACACGTTTAGGAGAGCTTGATTGAGATATCATGCGGGGGAGTGCTCTAGAGTTGAATCAGTGGATAGAAAGCAGTAATATATGCGTAAGACCTGTCGCAATGAGGTAAAATGGGAAGTACGTCCGGTGAACGTTCATCCTATATATATATATATATATATATATATATATTTATGTTCTGATGATGTGGTTTGTTTCCTGAGAGGAAATAACGTGAAGGCAAGGTGGGCTAAAGCTGTTATATATATGGACAACGTGTTTGCATCTGTACATGCCTGTACCTGTACAACTTAGACCAGGTTTTTCACTACTAAATATACTGGCCTTCTAATTTGACTTAAATACAACGAATATATAAAGCTAATGTACACCAATGTTTATTCCATGCTTGCAGTTTTGTCACGGATTCAAACAATTGTATGGCGTCCCAAAAAGTATATATATTGCTCTCGTAGAATCGCACATTTGCTATATGCTGCTGTACAAAGGAACGTTCTGGTCTTTCACTGTGAACTTAATCTATAAATAACAGCATAGATAAACAAGACGTTTATTTCACTATTACCGTACTTTTATTCGCAAAACACAACATCTCAAACAAATGTATATTTACTAAAAGGATATACACTACTGTAGAAACATACCCGAAGTACAATCATGAATATCCTACAAGATTAAATAACTGCGGGCATTTATCTACGACAACACATGGACAGAAAATTAGCCAAAAACAAGACACAGCCAACTATACAAACTTCTTAGCTCGCTCTCTCACCAGATATAAAACTACTGATCACTAATCCATTTGTCATAAGTAAACAAAAGAAAATCCTAACTAAAGTGAGGACACATTCTGCTAGTGGAAATTCGAAGACAGTTGGGACCCTAACTACATGGTCACAGTGATACCAGTTGTTGTTGTTAGTGGTGATGGTGGTGTTGTTGGTGTTGTTGTTGTTGTTGTTGTATTGGTGCCTGCATTACTCTGGGCTACATTGGCAGGGCACATAGATCACTAGAGGATGCGTACTCCTGCCTGTAGGTTTTTAACTAATGCCATACACAGACTCTGAGGCTGTGGAGAACAAGGAGGACATCGGTTTCTGCATATGAGAATCCCAGCAAATCAAGTTAACTACGAAATGATGACACTCCTCTCTCTGCCGTCGGACAGGCGGGTGGCATGCCGGTGCTGTTATCTCCCCGCTCCTCTTAGCAAGCCCTATGTCAGCCGGCTCACTCGATTTAAACGCCAAAACCTCGATGTGCTTCACTGTTTGATCAGGTTTGAAGTCGTCAATCCGCTCCCCCCCCCACAATCCCTCTCCAATACGATCGCGAAGACTAAATAGTGCACTTCGACGTTTTTTTCGACGTTTCATTCAAGACGTAAATAGTAAAAAAAACTGTTACTACTCTGGAGACATGCACATATGGAAAGGCAGAGATGGAGAAAATATAAAGGAAGAAAATCGGGAGCACATATTGTATTGTTAGCGTACAGATCCTCATTCTTAATCAAACGGCGCAGCTGTATTATGTCAGCTTCCTAAAACAGCTCGGTCACGGATTTAAGCTCGAGGTTGTGTCTTTCCATCCGACACCGCCTCTCAGCCCTCCTTAGAGAGCAACGCTGCATTTTTTCTAGTAATCTAAGATCACCGAGTCTTGGAGGCATCCATAAACTAATAGTGGCACAACATGCGATTTGTGCAGTTTTAAATAAGCAGAGGCACTTCTTACAACAAACGCACGGAGTATTTAGTTGCATAACAGGAAACATTTTGCGGCAAAATGTGTAACCTGCTCAGTAAATGTCAATGACTTCGAGAATCGTGCACCAAGGTCTTTCGCATACTCTATCTTTGTCAGAGCTTGGCCGTCTAACCTGTAAGTATGCTTGGTATTTCTAATACTGAGATAAAGTACTTCACACTTGGAGGCGGATATTCTTAGACCCATCTTCGACGACCACACAATAAAGTCCTTTAGTACACATTGCAGCACGTTCGCATCATTGTCATCTCAAACAGGCATGTAAAGCTGGGTATAATCGGCGTATATAAACCGTACACTGGCATTAGCCTTACGCACTGCTAAGAGTTGCAGAGCAGACAATTATTTCTAGAACCTCACATGTCACCCCAGTTATACACTTATGTTTTATCACTTTAGATATTTTATTCTGAACAGCAGCATGCGCCAGACACACTGCACCGCTCAGCTAACGACGCAATTATTCACACAAAATGCACTACAATACCCGAAAGCGTATGTGGAGTCGAATTGTATCAACCTATCGATATGCAGAGCTGGTGTATACATATACAGACACGTACATAATATACGCGATATACTATGTACATATACTGTACATAATATATCGCATGTGCCTGGGTACCACTTTAACTCACACCTGTTCGGGCTACCCTGTGATAGTAGACATCTAAGTTTTGGAGCTCACCTCTGCGTATCTACAGCAGATTTAGTTGCCTTGTATCCTGCTGAAGCTATTAGGTAAGTCAAAAAGTTCGTCGGTTTATTTACCCGATTTTAAAGAGCTATATTTATGCAGACAACAGTATTTTTATTCAATGATATAATGACCGTTTTGTTCGATAACCTTCGCTCATCGCCTCGGTAGATCCATGATTCCTTTCTCCCAGAACGTCTTGTCCTTCTCGTCGAAATACTGAGTGAGGTGATTTTTTTTATAGCCTCTAAAGATTCAAATGTTGTGCCATCAAGGGAGTTCTGGAGAGACCTGAACAAGTGATAATCAGATGGTGCGAGGTCGGGACTATCAGCTGGGTGCGGCAGCACATCCCAAAAACTCCACCAATTTTTGCTGGGTGGCCAAACTTTTGTGTGGTGTCACCTTATCACGTTGAAAAGTGACGCCCCACCTGTTTGACAATTCCGGGCGCTTCGTTGCTACTGCAGCCTTCAAATCTTCAAGTTGTCTGCAGTAGACGACGGAGTTGATCGTCTGACCCATTGGAAGCAGCTCAAAATACACGACTCCCTTACAGTCCCATCAGCAGCACAGCATAACCTTCTTCTGATGAATTTCGGGTTTAGGGATAGCTGCGGCCTGAGAACCTCTGGGAACCCAACTTCTTTTCTGTGTTACGTTTCTGTAGAATATCCATTTTACATCGCCGGTTATCAATCTCCTCAGAAATGGCTCATTCGAGTTCTTCCGGAGGAGTGCGTGACAGGTATCGACTCGCCCTGCAAGCTGCCTATCATTGAGGTCGTGTGGTAGCCAGATATTCCGCTTGCACGAGAAACCTGCATCATGGAGGCGATTCCAAACGGTTCGGTGGGAGACTCCCGTTACATCTTCAATTTATTTTATGGTCAAACCTGGGTTCGAAGTATTCAGGCTTATGGCTTCGTCGGTCTCCACAACATTGGGTCGTCCTGACCTCGGTTAATCTTCGAGATTGAAGTTTCCAGCTTTGAAACGGACGAATCGCTTTTCGACTGTGGATTTGTGTACTGCGTTTTTGCCGTAGACTGCACATATCCTCCGGGTTGTTTGCGCTGCACTTATGCCTTCACGGTAGGAGAACAACATAATGTGTCGAAAATGCGTATTTTTGTCCTCCATTGCAAACAGCTGCCAATTCCGCAAACGAAACGGTAAAGTTGGAACCGGTAAACCGTCGCGCCGCCACGGGTCTGCTCCTGAATGTAAACACCTAGCCGCACTCTCAGGCGGCCCTGCTGCAGAGCACGGGAATTTCAAATATGTGGTCCCAGAAATCCAACGAACTTTTTGACTTACCTAATATCTGTATTCGCATCATAAGTCGCAATACGCCTGGTCCCTTTCACAATGTCAGGTGCAAACTTTGGTCAGCGCACACTCTTTCATCTAGACGGCGTTGTCTTTAAAGTTTCTCTTGGCAAAACGTAAAGTAACTAATAATGTCGTTTATAACTTTGCTTTGTCTATGCTAGCATTTCGACTTTGGTAGCGTTTTCAATGGAACCGCAAAAATAAAACAACCAATTTTGAAGCATGCTTTGTCCATGTTCGCCAGGATCGCTTATGTGTTTGATAACAACAGAGCAATGCTCCCTTCAAAGCTAGGCAAAATAATCTATACATGCGAGCATGAACACACTTAACTATACAATTGGAATAACTCATACCGTTTGAACCGCAAAAATCGCGGGTAGTGTATTTTGCCTTAGGCTCAAAAGAAAATAATAGGCTGCGTGCGAGTAACTCTCCAGCATTTTTGCTGGCTACGATGTAAAAACGCATTTCTCATGCACAACCTCGTTCATAAAGTTCGTAGCATTGTGGTACGAACATTAGCATAACTAAACTACGCAACTCTAAAAAACGTG